>CALZFC010000015.1:5142500-5350000 GCA_945643635.1 Allodiplogaster sudhausi
GAGAAAGACAGATTGTTAAACTCACAGAACGAATGATATGTACGAAAAGAAAACATGCAAGAGATCGCATTCGAATTGATGTCTCATTCTGACAACCAGCTTTTCTCTCTTTCACTCTCAAATCGTAAGATACACAAAGTCACGAAGCTCTGCATGGTCAAAGGCACAGATAATCAATTGCATATCACTCGTCGCCAATTATAGAGACGACCTTGCAGAACGATGATGCCACTTCTCCCCTTCTCTCGCATCTTTTGTCGAATCATATCTTATTATCACTTCTATCTCATCACTTCTCTCTTTCCCTCTCTGTCTTTCTCTCTCTCGCTCTCTACGTGTCTGCCCAATTCTCTCTTCCTCACAACTTGTTCTTTAAATTTCTCTTGTCCTCTCTCTCTCTCTCTCTCTCTCTCTCTCTCGCTCTCTCGCTTCATCTCTTTCCCTAATTCTCACTCCGCTTTTTTTCTCGCTCTATTTGTCTCTATCTGCCTAATCCGTTTCTCATTGTGTCCGGCCCATTTCTCCCTCTAATATTACCCATTTAATCTTCTGACAAATGCATTTGTTTCCGTTTGTTTTCGTGGTCATCTCAAGTTAATTTCACTTCATTGGCTCACATGTCAATCTTATTCAGGAGATCTTCTAGGTGACGGGGATCTTCAATGAAGCAAATAAAGCAACAAAAAATTATATGTACATAGGTTTACAGGAACGGAACACAACAGCCATGATTTCATTTATATCTTCGCTAAAACCGACGCACTGCCTGTAACTTTTATGTCTCGAACACGTCATCGATTTATTTCCGGGCAGTAATGCCCCTATGTGTGTGCTGAAAAAAGGACTAATCCAAGCAGGTCTCGCCGTTTGACGATTGCAAGAGAAATAGAGATAACTCTAGCATGCTACATGCATGTACATAGAAGCAGAGAATAAATAAATGTTTTGGAAAACGGAAACGTAAAATAAATGTTTTGGAAAACGGAAACGTATTGAGGAATAAGAACATCCTCACTCGTGCTCACCTGCAATGATGGATTTCGAACGGTAGAATAACAACAAAACTAATGAAACTTATATTTGCTTTGACACGCCTGCTGCTCTATCACGGCCGTAAATTTGGAACTAATATGCTTCATAAACGTCGCTTATCGTATAGGGCAGCACAATCACACGATGATGACTTTAGACATTTTCAACCGGTCTGCTGTTCTATTTGCTTTTAATTTTTTTTATGCTACTGCGTTATAGTTTAATGCTTAATTGCCATTTCTTTCAGAAGGGCATCAGGGAATGTCTGCTGCTGTAGCGGTTAGTAAGGTTTTTTGTACAATGAACTAACATTATTATTTGGGTATTGTTATTTTACCCGCAGAACACTAGTCTGAACAGATTTCGAGAATTTTTTTTCTGCCGATGATTGCCGTTTTGAGATATGCATGATGTGTCTTACGCATGACAGGCAGACAGAGTCCTTTCATTTAAGAGAAATAAAATGACAAAAAGAAGTTTTCTCTTTGGTATTAATTTTCATTCCTCAACGAATGCACCCTAAATTTGCAATGGAACATGCGATTCAGGAACGCTCAGCTGCGTCGGCCAGCGACGTGTCGACATTGAGTGACGTGTTAAAGGCAACGCAACTTGACGATGTCGACGAGTACGTGCGATTCAAGAAGTTGGAGAAGCAACTCGAGCATCTCGATGTTATGGAGGAGTACATCAAACTGGAGACACGCAATCTCGAGAAGGAACTACTCCATGCACAGGAAGAGGTCTCCTTTTGCGAGTTGTGATTCATTCAAGACAAATATTTCTTTGACGCTTTTAAAGGAAGTCAGTGGTTGTCAACTTATCGATCATTGAGAGCAAAGTTTGATTTTTGCTTTCTTGATGAAAGAAGTATAGTTCAGGTGAAGCGAATTCAGTCCGTGCCCCTCGTGATTGGCCAGTTCCTCGAAGCCATCGACCAGGATCACGCCATTGTTGGCTCTACAACGGGTATTAATCTTTCAAATCGCAACATAGCACACGAATGCTTGCTTTTATGGTTAGATTGATGTTAGAAAAGGAAGATGGTTTGTTTGTGCAGGCTCGAACTACTTCGTGCGTGTGCTGTCGATCCTCGACCGCGAGTTGCTGAAGCCCGGCTGCTCCGTGGCTCTCCACAAGTACTCCAATGCTCTCGTGGATGTCCTCCCTCCCGAAGCCGACTCTTCCATTCAGATGCTCCGTCCCGATGAGAAGGCTAGCTTCATTTTTAGCTGTTTATAATGATAATTACTTTCACTAGGAATTTACATTGCTTAGGAATTAGGAGAGGTTTCTGCACAGGGAATGACTTTTTTTTAAATTAATTATATGTTAACTTGGATTATTTTTTTATCGATTGAGTAAGGTGTGTGCTCTTCTTTAGCCAGATGTTTCGTACGGTGACATCGGTGGCCTGGATATGCAAAAGCAGGAAGTGCGCGAGGCGGTGGAGCTGCCGCTCACTCACGGGGAACTTTACAAGCAGGTACGGTCTCAGCCAGAGGCCTACGGTGGGACACATTCGTGATTCAAGCACTTCTTCTTTCTTTCCGTAAAAAATAGAATCGGAATCTTGATGTTTCAACTACTAATCCTTATCTGCCTTAATTACAAACGTAATTTGGTATTCCACACCGAAACTGGTCTGTTCTTATGTTCTCTAGATGTTTTTATGGTGTTTAGTTTCCTCATCGACATTCTGTGTTCCACTATTCCTTCTTCCTAACCTGCAGATCGGAATCGACCCTCCCCGCGGAGTGTTGATGTATGGCCCTCCCGGCTGCGGCAAGACCATGCTGGCTAAGGCAGTGGCCGCTCACACTTCCGCCTCCTTCATTCGTGTTGTAGGCTCCGAGTTCGTCCAGAAGTATCTTGGAGAAGGTGAGGAGAGAAGAATTGGAGCTGGCTGCTATTAGTTTCACGAACGGGTGGTACATTTATGACTACAGTAACGATGTGGGTTCAGTTTCTCTAGTACAGCTTGACCTAAAAAATTTTAGCAGAAAATTTTTTCCGAAAAAAGAAGTTATAATTGGGTGATTATCTGTTGAAATATGTCTATATTTAAAACTCTCTTAGGCCCTCGAATGGTGCGCGACGTGTTCCGCCTGGCAAAGGAGAACGCTCCTTCTATCATCTTCATCGATGAGATCGATGCTATCGCCACGAAGCGGTCAGTTCCGGGTTTCTTGTTCTTGGTCATCCTTATTCGCCAACGATATTGAATGAATTAAGCTTCGACGCGCAGACCGGAGCAGATCGTGAGGTGCAGCGCATTCTGCTGGAGCTGCTCAACCAGATGGACGGCTTCGAGCAGAGCACCAATGTCAAGGTCTTCATTTCAAAGCAATCCATAAAACCAGCAGACAGGACCTGAAAAAGCACACTGGGATGAGATTACTGATGAATATTCACTTGCCTTCTTTTTTTTATGTAAGGTTCTTTGAGAAAATGAGAAATTATGGATAAGGATGTGTAATTGATCTCTGAAATTGCTAGGTGATTATGGCCACGAATCGCCACGACACCCTGGACCCTGCCCTTCTCCGCCCCGGACGACTTGATCGAAAATTGAGTTCCCTCTTCCTGACAGGTATGCCGTAGCTTCTCTTCTATTTTATATCAGTCACATACTTGTAGGCGCCAGAAGCGACTGGTGTTCTCTACGATCACTGGCAAGATGAATCTCAGCGATGACGTCGATGTCGAGGACTTCGTCGCGCGTCCTGACAAGATCTCTGGAGCAGATATCAACTCCATCTGCCAAGAGGTATTTAATTGCTGATTAAGTATGCGCTTATTGTTTAACAGAAGAACTTGGTTATTCGAAAGTTCATGAGGTTATGGCGCAGGCAAGTTCCTTTTAAATGATTCTTTGATATAGACTGCGAATAGTTATGGCTGAATTAAAAATATTAGACAGTATCTTGAGGCTGTCCTCTTTACTTGTTGGTATCCTTTACTATATTAATTCTTTCAGGCTGGAATGCACGCTGTTCGCGAGAATCGCTACGTTGTCCTGACCAAGGACTTCGAGAAGGCCTACAAGAATGTCATCAAGAAGGACCAGAATGAATTCGAGTTCTACAAATAAATCTGCTCTCTTCAACTTTTTTTTTCTTCTTAAACCAACAAATTTTATATTTATTATCTGCTTCTTTTATGGTTGCAACTGATGCTAAAGATCTTTTTTTACTCAACTTTCCAATCAAGTCATTGAGTGTATCTTCGATCACCCTTTTTATATAAAAAAAGAATGTCTGATGGGACGATGTGCAGCAATGATAAATTATTTTATTAGAAAGTACTGAAGCATATTGTGAAAACTGGAGAAGCTGGAGAGGATTTGTTCTAGCCTAACGATAAGGTAAAACTATGAGAGAATGAAATGATGGTGTATCTTTGGAGGAGTTGAAGCGAGGCAATCTTGTGAGAGTAAAAAATTTGGCCGTAATATTTGGATATTACTTTCCGCTACTGTATGCAATACACCGAAATGAAGGATGATGCAATTTTCTGGTCTTGCATCATCATCACCCAGGGCCTCGCTTTTCTCTGTTCTCTCGTTGATTCTCTTCGTCCCCTTTGCTTTCCCAATGGATCGTTTCGAGGCGAGTTGTCTAACCGAAAAAAAAGAAATATGTGGTACGTGTGTGCTCGGAAAACGGGAAGAGTAAGAGAAGGGCTTTCGTAAAGTGCATTAGGAATAGAGAGGGCGAAATATGAGAGAGACGATGAGAAAGTGAAAACATTCCGAGCGGAGGGGTAGAGCGGGTGCGAGGGAACGAGAGGATTGAGAGGGTGGTCTGGTTGCAGCGGCACGTTATCGGGGTGGACGAGAGAAGGGTGCGAGAGTGAAGATAGAGAGAGAGGCAGAGAAGGAAAGAAACTGCGAGTAAGATAAGAGAGGCATAGGCACAGGCGCGGCAGTCGAGGCAGCCGCAGTCTTCATTTGGTGGCTGGCTTCTCAACTCCTTTCTTCTCTTTCCGCCACCATAATGTCGTTTGTATTTGGCCGTTCGCAAAGCGATAGTTTATATACATGTGAGAATGTTTTCGTGCCAGCATGATGGTTTAATAATTTCTGGAATCTATTTATGATTTAACTAACTTTATCGTGAACCTTCGCCGGAAAGAAATTTCTTTAGTTGTAGTTGTCTTGTTTTTTAGATCTCTGTATTTGACATCTTTGCCGAGAAGGTGGAATCAAAGAGGCATAAAGATGTCAGCGGAAGACGCGTTGATGTCTCCTTCAGACGATGTCAAGAAGCTCGACCAGGTCGAGTCTGGTGAAGCGCGCTTTGAGAAGGTTTGGTTTTACTCCTTTCGCTAATATTTTAACTTGATTTTTCAGCCAATTTTTTTCTTGTTACATTGTATGAGTCACCGTAACGGATTCTACAACTCCCATTTTCCTTTAGGACAAGGATGTCGTGAATATCGAAGTGGGCCAGCGGCTCATTGGTCTGACAAAAGAGCAGCTGGAGCAGTACCGCAATGACCCGTTCTGGAAGACCATTCGGTCAGTAGGGATACTTCTCTTTATTCTTTCATTAAGAGTTTTTTTTCCGCCCCATCATGCATCTACTAATGAACTGATTAATGGTTTCAGAATGGTTCTGTTCGTGCTGTTCTGGGCGGCTTGGCTGCTTATGTTCGCCGGTGCAATTCTCATCGTTGTGCTCTCCCCGAAGTGTGCCGAGAAACAGCCTCGCAAGTGGTGGGAGACCAAGGTCTCCTATCAGGTCAGCCACTCCTCCTTTGCAATATTCCATTCTTCATTTGCATATATGACATGCATGCCTGGCTCTTGGTTGGTGGACTACATAGAATGAGCCAGATGGTTTCCCTGGCGATTTTCTGGCTTCGAGAGCAGTTCATGGAAGTGGAATGCGGTTCCCAAGGGGCATGCCAAGAGCGTTGTGATTCCTCTTTACTTCCGCATTCCATCTCTCAGGATTGTCGATTAGGCCACCCGCACACAATGTAATAGGTAGAAGAATGAAGGGAGACGGCAAGAATGGCCATCTACTTGGTTTATCTCGATAATCTTTCCGAATGCGCTGACCCCATTCGTATCGTCTCGCGGATATCCGGGGAGCGGATATGAAGATTTGTGGAAGCCAGCCTGTGTCTCAGCGGGTATTCTTTTCTCCAACTTCCTATTCATTTGCTGCGTTTGTCTGCTGTGAATGACAAGAGAGTGAACAATTTATTTACTATCATTCCCCAACAGAGGTTGGAGATGATGACAGCCATATCTGCAAGCTATGAGATGGAGGAAGAGAGAGAGAGAGAGAGAGAGAGAGAGAGAGAGAGAGAAAGGGGGAGAGAACGAGAGAGGGAGTGTGGACAGCTGGGCTTAGCCCACTAGCACTAAAACAGTACTCTTCTCTCATATCAGCACAAGGTATTTGCCCACTATTAGCGGCGCCAATAGGCTTAAGAATTCCGAGGGGAGGAAGATAAAAAGAGAGAGAAAGAGCGAGAGGAAAAGAAGCAGAGAACTTGGAAAGTAAATGCTGAAGGACTGGCAAATGTAGCTATAGTGAGACGCCAGAAGCTTCTGCATCACTTCTCTCCCTCGCTGCATTACCTGCCTTCTCTATTTTCTCCATCTCTCTCTCTATCTCCGTCTCTCTCGCTCTCGCTCTCTCTCTCTTTTTCTCTCTCTATATCTCTCGCTTTCCCCTCTATTTTGATCATCTAGCTAAGGCAAACCTACGATCGGATGCGAGGGGGCATTTTCTTAAGTACTCGGCACATTAAGCCAGCCTTCTCCCTATTGCTGTTTCTCCGTTCTTTCCATGAGGATGGTAGTCGGGTTGTGTACTCTCTAATTAGAATAGCGGTTGAAAGAGACGGAAGGGGAGGAAGAGGCAGGTGGGCCGAGAGGTTGGGAAGTCAGCATTTCCATCACCACATCAAGATGCGTAGGCACTGAGAAGAAAATGCCAAGGATCTCTTCCTACTAGCGGTTTCGGTGTTGCCAGTGACATCATCCGAAAGTGAATAAATGCTAATCTTTTCACATACTTTTTATTATGCTTTCACAAGCTTCGAGTCAGGCGTTTATTCGCAGTAGAAGTGGTTGAGCAAGAGATTGAGTGTTTGAAAGGAAACACGTCGAAAGAGAAGGACATGGGTTCAGGCGTAGTGTTCGTTGTTGAGAGGAACAAGGATGGGGGAAAGTAGTCGGAGGAGAAAATCAGCTACCCGGATTAAGGCCGGTCAACCACGGAAGAAACAGTCATCCTGGGCGGACAAATAGGCCCGCACATATGTTTGAGAGAGAACGGCAAAGAGGATGAGCTGTATATACATACAAAGTAATAACATAGATTAACATCAGACTACAGCTTGGATAAATAAAACATTAAGCATTTGTGTGGAAAAGTGGCCGGGCTCAAAATCATTGGCCAGTCGCTGATCTCAAGTAGCACGAGATGTATCTTCTTCAATTTTTTTTATCTTCACCTACGTTTTTACTTGCAGATTTTGGTGCCGACCTTCTTTGACTCGGACGGCGATGGAGTGGGAGACCTAGCGGGCATCACCGAGAAGCTGGATCTTCTTCGCAAGATCGGAGTCACTGCCATCTACCCTACACCCGTCATTCAAATCTACAAGAACGAGTTCTTCGACCCACAACAAGTCATCAACCATGACAAGGTTTATTCTTTATCGAGGTTTCAAGTAACCTCACCTACTTCATACTTTGTTGTAGTTATTAATCTTTTGGCTTAAAACGTTTTGCTTGCGATTAGGTGGACCCACGATTCGGCAAAGAGGAAGATCTTCAGGCACTCATTGATTCTGCTCACGATAAGGGTTCATTTCTTTTATTTGTTTGCTACATTTCCACTTAAATTATTAATATATCATCTCCTACACTGTCATTCATTTCATTTAAATTCGGAGCAAAAACTTCAGGTATGCAATAATTTCTTGAAATATAACAACTTTCATGAATAGTGAAGATGTTTTTTTGTTATTGCAGATATGTTCGTTGTGCTGGACGTGCCACTGTCGTCAGTCTCGGTTCAGCACGAGTGGATGCTCCATCCAGCCGAGATGGTTGACAAGCAGGCAGCCTTCAAGTGGAAACAGGCAAGCATCCATTCAACTTTACTCTTGTTTTTCAACTTCTAAGAGTTTAACAAGAAAGATAAGTTCCGTATTCTTACGAATTATCTGGAAGGGTTTTAAATTCCGAGCACGTCTTCAGGTAAAGCCAAACGAGAAGGCTCAGGAAGGCTTCTATGATGCTCCTGCTCGCGGCGGGAAGAAGTTTGTTCTATTCGCAATTCATTTCTTTTGTTTGGTCCATATGAAAAGTCGTCACATTTTGTGCAATTTGCAAGGAACAAGTATATTCATGAATTGACCTTGATTTAAAATTCTCGTAATGATATTGTGTATTAAGATTCCTTGGCTACCCGAACGGAGAGACGCCTGTGTTGAACTGGGACGAGCCAATCGTGAAGGAGACGATCTTGAAGACGATCCATCGCCTGCTGGATATGGGAGTGGACGGATTCAACCTGGACCACGTCAGCCGACTCGCGGTTGATGACAACGGCAAACCCAAGGTGGCCCCGTCTGCATTCTGTTCTTTCGTCAATCATCGACTTATCACTTCCCGTTCAGCATGATGAGGCGATCAAGCGGCTTGCCGATCTCACCAACGACATCCGCAACTACATTTCGACGAATGATAAGCTAAGGGACAAGGAGATGTCAGTCCTCAAGAAAGCTCTCTCTCTCTCTCTCTCTCTCTCTCTTTCTCTCTCTCTCTTTCTCTTCTCTTTCCCTCTCTCTCTCTCCCTCCCTAATCTCTCCCACTCTGCAGAGTTCTGTTCTCCTCGATGCATGACATGGAAGATGAGTTGCACGCGAGTGTCACAGAGACGGGAGATCTCCACTACGTCATCGATGACTCCTTTGCTTCCTTGAACGAGAGCAACTGCGCTGCCAAGGGGGGACTCGCCCAGTGAGTTGCAGATATCCTTATTATGCTATTCCCCTTTGTTGGGGAAGAAGTAAAGGTGGTTTTCCAGAACAGTCCGCGAGGGCTGCTAAGCTGCCTTCTATCCCTAGCCAATAAATCATAAATGTCAGGTGCATTCACGCTACTCTCTCTGCTGGCCTTGATCGTAAGAGCCATGAAGGATTCACTCCGTACTGGCAGTTCTCCAATGCTAAGTCTTCACGACTCGCATCCCGGTGGGAGAGAGAGAGAGTCAACGTCACTGAAGGAGAGCTCATTATAGCTTCATGTGAAAATAAAATTTTTAAAATTTCATCCTCTTTTGACTTGAGGCTTGACGGAGAGACTGCCAATCTGCTGACATTCATGCAGCTGTCTCTACCTGGCGCCATGTCCCTCTACTATGGACAGGTTGCAACTTTACTTCCATTTTAATGACTCTTTTGCAATCAAGCTGTTTTCTCATCTCCTCATGTTCTGGTAGCTAGTTGTGAGGAGGGTTTAACTCAGATGAATCATCTTCATTTCTCTGTCTTTGTTCAGGAAATGGGTCTGAAGGATGGCGTGCACGACTCGGGAGCGCAGAAGCCGCAGCACGGAGTGATGCAGTGGACTGCTCGGGGGGAGGACCACCACGGATTCGTGGCGGGCGGCAAGAAGGACGACTTCAAACTTCTCTTCCCTGAGACATTCGATGCCGCCGAACTGGACAACTTTGAGGTGGGAATCGGGATGTGAGCAAGACGCGAAAAGGAGAAGAGAATGTTAAACCTCAAACATATCTTCTTTTCAGGCTCAATTCGCGACGGAGAACTCGCCTCTGAAAGTGTCCCAGAAGCTGGCGAAGATGCGGCAGAGAGATGAGGTTGGAGTTGTCGTGAGTGAGATACGAATGACAGAGATACATGACTACTCTCTGCAGGTGCTGATAGTGGGAGAGACGAAGAAGGACGAACTGCAGGGAGACGTCCTTGTCTTCTCTCGCTTCGTTCGTGCAGAGAACTCTACGACTGACGCCGCCGGAGGGGTCCGTGTTTCCTTGTTTACATGTGGCAACTTTCTATTCTCTCTTCCAGGCTTACGTCGTGGCCCTCAACTTCGGCTCAGCTTCTGCTTCCGTTGACTTCACCAAACTCGGCGCAGGCGTGCTTCCCTCTAACAAGAAACTCGAAGCGGCCGAGGTGGGTTATTGAAAGAGAAGATGAATTGGTAACGAGGCAACCGATGGGATGAGAGATCAGCGGTAAAGCAGGCAATGTTCTTTTACTACCACGCACAGTTTTTTGATTTGTGGTAAAATGATGAGGAGAAAACTACAATAATTGTGGTTAATGTTCCAGCATTATTTCCTTGAGCGTTGGTTGCTAAGTGAATTGGTGTTTTTCGCACCCACGGATTCCCTGTCTAAAGAGAGAAAAGGCGTTCGCTCTGAATTGGCTCATCCTACAGAGAACATGTACAATGTGGCGAGCCGTGGCTTTCAGCTGCTTCTGTCTATCTTTACCTCCAGGGGCTTCTCCCTTCCATACATTCCCCTCGCTCTGAGATATCTCCCAGCACTCTAGTTGTCTGATTCTCACTTCATCTCTCTTGATGTTCCTAAACTCTTATTTCTCCTTTATTTAGCTCTCATCTCCATCATGGGAGGGGAACTCCAAGGCTGTTGATGGTAGCAGCTAGCAACCACTTAAAGGAGGGAGAGAGAAGAGAGCCGAGGGAGAGAGTGAGGAGAGCCAGAGAGAGGGAGAGCGGGGAGAAGAGCGGATAAAGAGCCAAACGGCTGTGCAAATGTTGACCGTTCTCACATGATGAGAAGGTGAGAGTGCGTTTCACTATATCTTCATTGACAATGCTGTTGTGCGGCAGAGATTGAAATATAAAAATGGCGGCTCTTCTATTAGCGGAAACATGATTTATTAGGAGTTTACGAGGCTTTAAAGGAATTGGAAGTTCTCTGACCCAATTTGGGGAAGCAGTGTTGTTAAAACAACTGTAGTGAATGAACGGCATATTTAACTAAAGAAACTGAAAGATGGTGTGAAGCTGTAGGAGTGCAAAATGGTCTGCCTAGTCAATACCTTTCTCTTCAGGTAGCTGCTGCTACGACTGGAGTCACTGAAGTCCGCGCCCGCGAGAAGGTGGATCTGGCTGCCGCCCCCTTCCTCCTCCCGTCCAAGCAGGGCATTCTTTTCCGTCTCTAAAAGGGGTCGCAGGGAATTCACTCAGAAGTTTGTCTCTACAGAACGATAACTGTTGAGATAAGCCTAAATTTTCCGTTTGATGTTCTCTTCTTCCGGTTCGCGTTCCTATGTGCATTTTTCATTTTCGTGAGCTAGTTTTTTTTTCCTATTTTTGTCTTTTGTTCAATTCTTTAAAAAAATAATAGCACATCTGCATTATCATTCTTTTTACAGTTGACTTTCTGTTGAGAATAAAATTAACCTTAATGGCTGTTATATCTTATAGCAAATGGCTGCAGTTGACGAGGATGTACAGGCTATGTGGGTATTAGGAGAGCAGAGTAAAAAAATTGTTCCAGATGTGGTAGTGGTTATCTCTTCCTCCCTCGTTCTCTCTCTCTCTCTCTCTCTCTTTCTCTTTCTCTCTCTCTCTCTTTTTTTCTCTCTCTCTTTTGCTCTCTCTCTCTCTCTTTCTCTCTTTCTCTTTCTCTCTTTTTCTCGCTCTCTTTCTCTCTCGCTGTCTCTTGCTCTCCCTCACCAATCACTCTCCGACACTGCTGATCTGGCGAATTTGTGATCCACCGCAGGTTATTTGATATGTCGTGTGTCACTCTGGATTAAGAAGGAACACGATGTCCTCACTGTTGCATATCCCTCTATTTCTCCGTTCCCCTTCACATCAATATGAGACATGAGCATCGCAAAACACTTCTCATCCGTTAACGAGGCCATGGATGCTGGACGAGAGATTTCATTTGGTTCATTTGTGAAAACGATAGTTGAACTATGCCTGAGTGTGTAGAAGTAAGAGCAAGCACTCGAAGACACTTCTGGAGTCACTCTCAAGGAACGAGCCAATCTGGCCTGTCATGGAGTCACCTCCTACCTTGATCTCTCGATGATCCTCGTCTTCTCTCTCCTCCCTCTGACCTTCCTCCTCGTTCTTTCTCTTTACCTTCTCTATTACTCTGCTTCTCTGTCTCTCTATCTCGCTCTTTCTTTCTCCCCATTCTCTCTTTCATAGCAGTGTATCTCCAGGCCTGCCTCTCTCAAGCCATTTTTAGCAGGACTTTTTGCTAGAAGGAAGAAGCAGAAGCACATCTATCCATGCGGACAAAGAAAAGGGGCTGGGCTGGAGTATGATGCAGTCTTCTAATATTGGACGCTATTTCTCTCTTTCTCTTTCTCTCTCTATCTCTTTCTCCTTCTCTTTCTCCTTCTCTTTCTCTTTCTCCTTTCTGACTTTCTCTCGATTTCTGTCTCTCTCTAACTCTCTATCAATAACCCCTGTCTTCCCCAAGTTTGTTGGTCGACCCGCTGTGGGTGTGTCGCAATTTCAGGAGGCAGAAATCTGCTGCCTCCTGGTATGGCTGCTTCAATTTGGCTGCTTCAATCTCATCAAATCATTTCTTACATTCGTTTTTGGTTGGAACTTGATTAGTTCTCCTGCGTCCTATGTTTTCACGATTTTCCTGACTGATAATGAGGTTTTCAGCCCTTGCCAAGATCATGCTTCAGTTTCTCTCTTTCTTTCTCTTTCTCTCTACATATATAACTTTCGCTGTACTTTCTAACATGAAGCCGCGAAGTTTGATGTGACGAATTGGCACTTCCACTTCAAGGAGATCAAGACAGCTTTCTTACATCATTAATGTCTGATGGTCAGGTGTGATGAAGGGATGACTGAAGAGAAAAGCTATAGGTTAACTCTTTCTCTCTCTACTCTCTCTCTCTTTCTCTTTCTCTTTCTCGCTCTCTTTCTCTGTCATCTAATTCCAGGATTTATCCTCTCTTAATTCATCACTTTTGTCGCCTTTCACCTTGCTCTCTCAGTTTCTTGCGAGTGAAGGTGACTGTGCTGGGATAGAGCAGAGACGGAGAGATGGAGCGGGAACAGAAAAGCAGAGAGAAAGATACAGAAAGATAGAGAGAGAGAGAGAGAGAGAGAGAGAGAGAGCCAAAGTCGATCTCGCTATCCCAGCCAAACAGCGCCAGAAGAAAGAAGAAGCCTGCGGGAGAAAAGAGACTATACGAGATCCGATAATGGAGTAGCTGCAGACCGACAGAAGAACGAAGCAACAACGAGCCAGCTCCCCCCTCTCCCCAGACACACGTATCCTCTGGAGATATCCTCTGGAGATCGGGACAATCCTGAGATGTCCTCTCCTTTACCATTTGCCCATAATATATTCCTTTTTTAGTCTCCAACGTTTCCTGAATTTTAGATGGCGAAAAAAATTTAATTGTGAGTAAAATACGCTTCGATGGCTTGGCTTGCTTGGTTTTTTTCTCCTTGTGCATACCTTTCACGGTTAAACATATGAACACATGTATGTACATTTTGTTGATTGTGTCGTGCATTAATTATATGGGTAAATAAAATTTGGATACTTCTTGCCGCCGGCTTCTGCTTTCCATCTCGCAGATGAAATCATATTTCTTGCAATTTTTCTTTTTTTTAAGCTATTATAATTTTCAGACAGGCACTCGCAATGAATGCTCTCTGCCGCTTCCGTCATTCTCTAACGTTTCTCCCACCTCTCTCCCTCTCCCTCTGCTTCTCGCTCTCCTCTCACTCTCCCTCCCTCTCTCTCTCCCTCTCTCTCTCTCTCTCCCTCTCTCTCTCTCTCTCTCTCTCACTCTTTCCCTCTTTCTTCCGACAAGTCGTGTATGGTGGCGGGCGCGTTTGAGTCCTTTCTTCTTGTGCACGATAAGTGAGTGAGTGATCCCGTGTTTGCAGTGCCCGCCCGAGGCAGAAAGCAGCAGGCTCTCTTCCCGTGTCCTCGCCACAGGTTCAGTTCGCGGAGAGAGCCCTTCACTTCCCCTTCAATCCTCGCCTTTCTACTTCTGGAACTTGCCAGGCCTCTTTCCTCCCTCTCTCCCCTCACTGGGAGTCTCTCTGTCCTGTCCCCCCAACACCTGCTTCAAAGACAGCAGCCCAGCTTTCCTTCTACCGTATCCCCATGGGCCAGCCACACCGAAGGCGGCCTCCAGCCATTACTCCTATCGTAATAATCGTGTTCACCGTAATCCTCTTCGCGGAGCAAGTGGTTTCCTCAAAGTCTCCTCCGCCGCCTCTTCCAACCAGTGATGATATCTTGCGGAAGCAACAATTTGACGGTTAAACATTTAAACTTCATTTTAAACGATGTCTAAAATGTTCCATATTGTCATCCTCTCCAAATCTTTGTTGACAAATAGCAGAAAAACGGATTGTTTGATGCCTGAGCTGCTGCTCGGATCTTGGTTTTCCTTTTCCATCGCAAAAATGGTTTGGCCGAGGTAACGGAAGCCTGGTGCGCGAGTTCGCATAGGATGGAGGATAGGAGAGGGTCATTGAAAGAGAGAGAGAGATAGCAAAAGATTGAGAGTTAGAAAGAGATAGAGAGAAAGAGAGAAGGATGTTGTGAAGGCATGAGCATACAATGAACTGTTCTTGTTTGCCTTGTCTCCCCTGACCAGGAAAACGAGTCGCCATTGTGATTTGGCTGGGTGGGCATTGCAAAGATTAGAAATGAAACTTATAGAAAGCGAGAGAGAATAATGAGAAAGCACAGAGATGGTTGAATATGGTTGCGATTTGGTTGAATCTCTCAACAAAGCTACATATATGTATATGTATGTACATACATATGTACAATTGCAGCATTCTGCGCAAGACAACGTTTATCTTAAAGCGATCAAGTTTCCAATCTTTTCTTGCAGATTATGCACAGCGGTTTTTGCAACCTGACGACTTTGATTTTGCTGCTGCCATGCCAGGTCATACAGAGTACAGAATATGCCCACAAATCTTTCCCATTTCATTCTCGACATCTCTAATATCTCCTTGCAGTGGCCAGACCGACTGCCGCAGAAATCGACGCCGTCCAGAACGCTCTTCTCTTTGAAGGTGACATTGTTGGCGTGCCGGCTGATGCCTTTGAAAGTACTGCATTGTTGAGGTATTCATACGGTTCAAGAGATTCAGAGAAATACGAAAGAGGAAGCAAGAGAGAGAGAGAGAGAGAGAGAGAGAGAGAGAGGTATTGTTTGATGATAATTGATTTGAAAAGAATAAAGATATCTACAGAAAATTACGTGATGATGCGATTCCCGGAGAATTTGACGAAATCTTCAAGAGACCTGTCAGTTCCTATGCCCTTCTCACCATCTATCACCCTTCCTCTTATATGCACCTCCACTCTTTCTCTTTTAATTCAGCATACCGAATTTTCTCTATTGCTTCCCGCGGGGTTACTATTTTTCAATACCCTTGCGAGGGGTGGGGTACTATTTATTAGAGGGGGGATTCTATTAGCGGGAGGAGTAATATTTTTCAATGGCATTTTCAAGAGGGTGAGTACTCTTAGAGGGGAGGGGGAGGGGGTTCGAATAGAGGTAGGGTACCAATAGAGAAAATAGGCATGTTGTAGTATTGTTTCCATCTTGCTTCCTCTAGTGGTTACTTTCTTCGTTTCTTCTTTCAAATTTTAAGTTATAATAAATAATTGAATGAAAAGAAGTTTGAATTGCAGTACCACAGCTCACTGAATCTAGTGACTTATCCGGATAAGCTGTGGCCGGATGGAAGAGTTCCCTATGTTCTCGAGGAAGGAATGACCAAGGAGTAAGCGGATTATGTTATGTATCTGATTATGGTTACGCATATCTTTCCTGCCCAAGATGATGTGGCAATTCAAGAAGTTAACAACTTCAGACAGCGCGCGGCTGTGGCGCAGGCTTTTGATGAGTACAAAGAGAAGACTTGCGTCCGCTTTGTGCCGAAGGAGATAGATGACCAGGACTTCATCTTTCTCAAACGAAACATTGCCTTCGGGTACGCCTACTTCCAATCTTTCTTCCACTCCTACTTTTAAGGTCTTTTCGTGGAAGGCCAATGGACAATGGTTGTGAATTTTTGAGATAAAAAAAGGAACAAAAATTCCATCCTCGTGGCATTCTGTAATTGGGCCCATTGCAGCTGCTCATCATATGTCGGCCGGGCCGGGGGGAATCAGACAGTTTCTCTAGAAATCGACAAGTGCTTCTCCAAGGTTGCCGAAGCCGTCTCTCTTCATTGGGAACCTCAAGATGTTTGCAGGGAATCATTGCGCATGAGTTGATGCATTCCCTTGGCTTCTTCCACGAACACTCGCGCACTGATCGAGACCAATTCGTCGCCATTCAGGATGACAACATCCGGCCTGGTTGGGCATTTTCTCATTTCATTAGCATGACTCTTAAGTTAATTGTAGATCAAAAAGTATCGATTATATTTTCAAGACTTAGAAGGCAAGATAATTGACTTTTAGGAATGCTGAGAAATTTTGAAAAATATCCGAAGAAGATCATCGATCCTCTGGGAATGCCGTACGACTACGATTCAGTGATGCACTACCATAAACTGGCATTCTCGAAGAACGGAAGGGCAACTATTGTTCCAAGGGTCAGAACAAGAAAGAGAGGGAGAGAGAGAGAGAGACAGACAGAGAGAGAGACAGAGAGACAGAGAGAGGGATGTAGATGTAGATAGACATATATGGTTAGAGAGAACTTTGATGTAGATACATACATTTTGATATACTACATATAAGTACATACGCATATGTAAATGAAAAGTAAATAAAAAACACTCCAGAAATCATGCAGGACAAGAATGCTGAGATCGGACAACGATACAAACTCAGCAAGACTGACGCCAGAAAGGTTAGAGCTATCAGTTTTATTAACTCTCGAAGGCTTCTGATTTATAGCTGAACAAGCTGTACCAATGCGATGCTGGAACAGAAGAAGAAGAAGAAGTTGAAGAGGAGAAAGAAGGAAGCAAGACAACCTCCACGACCACGGAAGAACCCTCCTCCTCCACCGCTGCCACCACCAGTCGCCGCCCATTGCCAACCACTGACAAGTCTGCAAGCTCATGAGAACCCTCCCATTCATTCCTCTTTAATCGTCGTCTTTCTCTCTCTTCTCTCTCTCTTTCTCTTTTTTCTCTCTCTCTTCTTTTCTATCTCAACAGATGGCCTGGCCGTCCCCGTGGAGGAATCTCGACTCGCTGGCCTCCTCGGCGTACTTCCACTAGCACTCCATCGTCGATTTCTTCGTCCACAAGCACAGAGTCGACAACGACAACAACCGAGGAAGAGGACGACGGGGAAGAAGAGGATAAAGAGACTCCCTCCACTACGACTAGACGGTTCTCTCGTTCAGAATATGAGAAGCTTCGGAGGAAGATGATAGAAAGACTGCAACGTTGAAATCTCGCATTTATTAGATCAATACTTCATACAGATTTTATCTTTTATATCACACCTGAAAAATTTAGTAGGTAGTCAGAGACTTACTCTGAAGTAACCAAAGAATTTATATTTAAGATCAAGGCCCGCAACTCGCCGACCGCATACGAAGAACAAGGAGAAGGCGAGGCCACAAAGTTGGTTCATCTAAGTACATCCAAATGAACAAATCAATCTGGTTTTCTTGTATGCAGACATTTGAACAGGAGAACTATTGAAAATGATAACTTTCCATTACATTTAGAATGTGAGGACCTAAATTCACACTGCGAGATGTGGGAACAACTCGGGCATTGCCAGCACTCCACTAAGTACATGGCACACTACTGCCGCAAGAGCTGTCGTCTATGCGACACTGGAATTGGTTAGAGATGGAGTGAGAAAAATCATTGAAACACACAGAGTACAGATAGAAGAGAGAGAAAGAGTGAGAGAGAGAGAGGCGTGAGAGGTACAGTCCCGCTCAACATTGTTGGGTCCGGTATTAATAGTATTAATAGTATTAATATAAATAATACAAACTGGAATAGCGCGCTTAATACGCATTTTCGTGCCATTTCGCATAGGAGTTTACCTATTTCGACCATGGAGATTACGGCTGTGAAGACCGTTTTCAAAAATATGATGAAATGGCTGAGATCTTATAATATTGCATTTAATTTGGCCGTGTATGGGTTCCAAACGGGCTGGCTTCAACTCCTGGACTACAAAGTGCAAAATACCGTGAAATTTTCAGAGCACTTCTTATTTTTTTTGAGTTTCTTGTTTTATTTCGTTTGAGTTTCTCATTTTGTTTATGTCTCCATGGTCGAAATTGGTAAACTCCTACGCGAAATGGCACGAAAATGCGTATTCTGCGCGCTATTCCAGTTTGTATTATTTATATTAATACTATTAATACTATTAATACCGGACCCAACAATGTTGAGCGGGACTGTAGATAGAGAGAGATCGTCTCGCTCTGTCCTCGCTTATTGTTAGTAGCCGGTCTCAACCTCTCGGTATTGCGTGTGCGCTAAACCCGGCAGTTCTCTGTTGCGGATGTTGGTGAAGTGCTGGCGAGATATTTCTCTTTAAACTGACGCTGGGAGTGATTATGTGATCAAGAAGACGCGATCTCCACGGCGAGGCGCTGCCATTGCACTTCTAGCGCTGCTGACCCGTGTGTCGTGGCCTCATCGGTCACGGCAACAGCTCACTTTTTGAATGCGGGGCCGCGTTCGCGCGGCTCTAAACAAGGCATGGGATGAACATGACAGCAGCTGTCCAGTAGATTAGCAGAGTTTATTGAGCTGTACAATTTAGATGCACATCGTAAGAATACGACAACGTCCTCGCCTCCTTCTCGCGCCACTCGTGCTCCTTTCTCGAGCATCTTTGGCAGTCGGAAGGGCAGCACTCGCAAGGAGTCTGCCAGCAGCACTACAACCACGCCCTCTCTTACCTCTGACAAGCCAGCTGAAACCACAACAACGCAAGAGGAGGACAGCACACCAAAGCAGCGCAAGTGCACGGATAGGAATCTCTTCTGCTCGTACTGGGCGAAGATCGGCGAGTGTAGCTCGGAGAGCAAATTCATGCGCATCTTCTGCAAGAAGTCCTGTGGCAAATGCGACGACTGACCGATCGACAGAACCTTTTATTTTAAATAATGTTAATTTGATCTGATTAGCTGGCGTTTAACCATTAGCCAATGCAGTCATTTGTTTCTGCATGTGCTACTGATCTGCAATTATTTCACGCATCATTGGCTAAATTGATTATTAGAAGGATAGAAGTACATATAACTGCTAACTGCGTAGCCAAAGGCAATATTCGAGTTTTAGGCATTCATTTGTAAATATTCGATTAATGCTTATTATCTAATGTATGGCGCGATCGTCTCTGTTAAAGAATAGCCAATTCTCAAGTCTTTCCAAGTTGCCTTTCTTCAAGATAGTGTTACGTTGTCTTTCTGTTGCTTGCTGTACTCCGGGTACGCCACGCCTCTTAGTTTCCACTTCTAGTGAATATTCTTTTCTTCTTATTGTGATGACAATTATTTATGCTGCTGTAATTTCAAATGTAATTCTGCTTTCATGTGCCATTCTAGTTTCATTCAGAGAATTCGACAATTCTCTTTTCTGATCACTTCAAGAATCTATTCGGATTTATAAACTCTCTGAATACAATTATGCCGCTCGTAATTCGCAGTACGACTGCAATAGGGAACATTCTATTTCTAATGACTTTAGCTCAAGTAAGAAGAATTGAATTACGAGGGAAGAGAGGGAGTGAAAGAGAGCACGAGATGGGAAGGGCAAAGGAGAGGGTTTGTACGTAAATAGAAGAGAGATTTTGAGACTAAGAGGGAAGCTAAGACAAAGTATCTGATTGTGAATATTCATAATGTTGTCAACAACTATAAGAGTCGTATTCAATGAGTGATGTCCGATTGAAGTAGCCAGCGTGTTCGAAGAGGTTTATTCCACCTGAATGGAAAGATTGACAGACAAAAAATGGAAAAAAAGGTGAGCAGACCTGCACAGGTCGCTGCCTCGGATTGGGCACATATGGAGATCGTAGCAGGCGCAAACGGATTCCACGCCTTCGCATACTTTATCGGATACTGCAATGGTTTAAGGTGTTAAGAGAAGAAGATACGAATGGAGAGAAGAAGCTGACGCAGCAGTGCCAGTAGCATTCTTTGGCAGTCGAGAATGTCGGCGAGTCAGTGGCCGGGCAGGAACTGCTTGGGATGGTTGGCACCATGTCTTCATTGTTGTTGATTCGGTAGCGAACTGGGATCGTGTCGTCAAAGGTTAAGGCAAACATCTAGGAGAATCTCAGGTTACCTAAACTACCTACATACATATCTACACATGTATGTATGTACATACACAGTACATGTGTATGTACATATGTAAACATATACATGTACATACATACATATACATATATGTACATCTACTTGCTTTTATTATACATCGTATGTATGTATCCAATGCTCCCAGTGTGACAAGTTGATTTGAGATGAACATGATAATAATAAACATTCCTCAATATTGAATGGGAAAAGAAGCGTTTGGTCCCAATAGCCAAAAAAGAATAGCCAAGTGCACCTGGTTACCGCAGCGAGGACTACCGTAGCCGTAGTACTGTACGAGATCAGCTGGCCACATTCCTGTCTTGACTACACGCAGAGCAAGCATCTGGCCAAGACAGGAACCAAGCGAGTACCCGCCAATCTCAAGGGTAATCAGAGTGAAGCGAGTAGCAGAAAGGGGCCCGTAGCGTATTCGCTCTTCAGAGTGGACAAAGCTAATAAAATACTGACAATTAGCGTAAAATCGCAATATTCAGTCCAGGCGGTGTTAATTGCAGAGCGAAGGCCAGCGTTCCTGAAGAATCATCAAATATATTCACACGTTTTTTTTTATCGCATCTGCTTATAGTAAGACAGAAATTACAAGTACGAACAATAGCGCGTCCAGAGTCGTACTGTAGTCCTTGCCAACGCGTGTTCCGTAATCCCAAGGCTCCGATTCAAAGTTCTATTGAAATTTTGAAATAAATATTTTGCAGAAAAGATTCGCCACCTCAGTAAACTTAGCAGAAACATAATTAGATATTCGACTGACGTTAGTGATGGCTCCGAGTCCTCCAAAGGCAAAGGTGGCAATGCTCTCTGCTCCACGGAAGAAAACGTACACCACGCGGTCTGTTGTCGATGCGATCACTGACACCTCAAAGGAGAAATATTCTCTCTTTTCTTCTCTCTCTCTCCATCTCTATTACCTGTGCCTTGCCGAAGAGTCCCGGCCCCTGGGCGTGAATTCTGCAAAAGGCGAGGACATAATTTCCTTATAAGCTCTGTATGCATGTATGTACATACATACATATAACCATTCATTTTATCCTTTACTTTAAATCAAAATCAAAACGGAAAAAAACTGACACCGCTAGAGTTTGATATGTAGGATAATACTTTGCAATGCAAGCCTCCGGTGTTTTAGACATCATGTACCTTAATATATTGAAACATATTACTTCCGGACTATTTGTCTTCAATTTTAATGAATGGGTTTCAACTAGTAAGCAATCGAATATTAAAAGCTAAGAGTATGTCCAGAAAGGATTAAATCGGAGAGCTCAGACCAGCCGAGATCGAAGACTCTCCGCCCGGTTAGATCTGCGTAGTCATTCTGATCTGCAGCCTGCGAGTTGCGAAGAAGTAGGAGAATGGGCAGAATGAGCGACAGAGAGAAGCGAAGATCTTGCCTTCCAAGCTTCTTTTCATATTCCATATAAAATTAGACATTTGATAAAAGCAGTAATAGGGAAGCAATTATCGCGATACTTATCTAATGTACAAATGTATGAAGATAAAATATACATATGTATCTACATAATATATATGCATGTAGATGGCAGACGATTTGTTCTATTTTTATATTGGAATAAATCTATGTAAATAATTGAATCAATGAAATACTTTATTGTAACTGGACGATGGAAGTGTACTTTCAGTTCTGGTACTTCCAGTCTATGTTATTAAAGTGGCTAATGGGCTGGCGGATTTGTAGAGACGAATGGCAGGCTTACCAGGCGTGAATCAGCAGATGAAACGGTTTCTCGATTCACTGTTTGTCTGCTTCTCTTCTATTTTTTTGCACACGGAACTGTCATGGAACGGTCTCCATTAGAACACCCACATTTAATTGATTAGGAATAATTGTGAGAGATTTTGATCCCAAAATTTACTTTGCAGCAGAAAACGTTAAAAATGAAATGGCTGCTTGTACTGCTCAGATTGTGGAATTTTGTGAATGTGCATACACATCTAAATTCGTACAGTCCCGCTCAACATTGTTGGATCCGGAATTAAGAGTATTAATAGTATTAATATAAATAATACAAACTGGAATAGCGCGCTGAATACGCATTTTCGTGCCATTTCGCGTAGGAGTTTACCTATTTCGACCATGGAGATTACGACTGTGAAGACCGTTTTCAAAAATATGCTGAAATGGCTGAGATCTCATAATATTGCATTTAATTTGGCTGTGTTTGGGTTCAAAACGGCTGGCTTCAACTCCTGGACTACAAAGTGCAAAATAAGGTGAAATTTTCAGAGCACTTCTTACCTTTTTTGAGTTTCTTGTTTTATTTCTTTTGAGTTTCTCATTTTGTTTATGTATAAACAATGAAAAAAAAAGCAAAAAATTTTTTCGTGCTTGCAAAAATCTGTTATCAAAAGGGTATCGAACCGAGACTTAGAGATTGCCGGTCAAAGACTTACCAATACTCTACAGACTATACAGACCGATCTGATGATACCTTTCTTTGGACAGCGTCGATTGCTCACAAAGGAAGCGTCGATTCTGAGAACACTCTCTGTTTCCTACTCTAGTGGGAAACAGAGAGAGAGAGAGAGAGAGGCGAAAGAAGGTGCAGCGTCGACTACATCTACTCTGCGTCACCGTTTCAAGGCTGAAGCTACGGTATGTCGTTAGAACAACGATTTTTTCTCATTGTCAGCTAACAGCACCTGCACCTTCTTTCACCTCTCTCTCTCGCCCTCTCTCTATCTCTTTCTCTCTCCCGCTCTCTATTTCTCGCTCCACCGGTCTCTCTTTCACTTTATCCTTCTCTCCTTCTTTCTCGTTCTCTCGCATTCCCTTCATCTCTCTCTCTCACTCTCTCTCTCCCTCTCTCTCTCTCTCTCTCTCTCTCTCTGTCTCCCACTAAAGTATGAGCGAACGTGTTCAGAATCGACGTTTCCTTTGTGAGGCAATCGACGCAGTCCAAAGAAAGGTATAATCACATCTGCTTGTATCGTATGTAGAGTATTGGTAAGTCTTTGACCGGCAATCTCAGGGTCTCGGTTCGATACCCTTTTGAGAACAGATTTTTGCAAGCACGAAAAATTTTTTTTTGCTTTTTTTTCGTCATTTATACATAAACAAAATGAGAAACTCAAAAGAAATAAAACAAGAAACTCAAAAAAGGTATAAAGTGCTCAGAAATTTTCACTTTATTTGCACTTTGTAGTCCAGGAGTTGAAGCCAGCCCGTTTGGAACCCAAACACGGCCAACTTAAATGCAATATTATGAGATCCCAGCCATTTCAGCATATTTTTGAAAACGGTCTTCACAGTCGTAATCTACATGGTCGAAATTGGTAAACTCCTACGCGAAATGGCACGAAAATGCGTATTCAGCGCGCTATTAGAGTTTGTATTATTTATATTAATACTATTAATACTATTAATACCGGACCCAACAATGTTGAGCGGGACTGTACATATGAAAATTGTACATGTATGTAATAAACCGTGAAAAGGTGGCAAGTTTATGTTGATTGGATCTCGTTCATCTCTGGCCATTTGCACTGTTCTCAAATTGAATAACCCGAAGAACACTCACTGTTTTTTACTAAATCATCTCTCTGTTTCTTTAAACAATAGAAACATGTATAAGTGTCACAATTGTATGCTGAGTTATGTCGATGAGAACACGTTTTTCCATTTCCAGACAAAACATAACTCCTGTGCTGTTGTCGTTTGAAACGATATGCAAATAAGGTTGAGCGTGAAATACATTGGGTAGCAAAGCTATGGAGATCATAATCACAGACTGTCTATGATCAGAAGTACATACATACAGTCCCGCCCAACATTTCTGGTACATAAATTAATTAGATTAATTTAAATAATTTCAATTGGAATTTGAGCGATATTAGGCACTTTTACGCAGTTTCTTGTGTTTGTTAGGGTGGTTTTTGACGTGCTGAACAAGTACATACAGTCAGATTTTAAAAAGAATCTCAAATGACCGTTTAAAAACGAATTCGGCCGGTTTTTGGAGGGTCATGATCGTCTTTTAGGTGCTGTCGATCTTGTGTCTTGTGAGTGCAATCAACTCATCGACAAGAACATTCTTGTGAGTAAAAAAATGAAATGTTGGGCGGTACTGTACATACATGTATATCATGGTTTTTAATGATTTTTTCTTTTTTCAGCGAAACCTGAGAGGATTCTGAACAATCAGTACAGAACAATTACTTGTATGTATGTATAGACACTGTGGAGATAAGAGGAGAAGGAAATGGGATCATGGAGATAGAGAGAGAGAGAGAGAGAGAGAGAGAGAGCGAGAGAGAGAGAGAGAGTGGGACAGAGAAATGTGATTGTAAGATAGAAAGCAAGGGAAAAAGAATGCTATAGACTGCTCAGAGTGGGTGAAAAAGAAGTGGAGAAAAGTATGAAAAAATACCAGAAATTTGGAGAAAGGGAGAAAATGGGAATAGAAATGGGAGGGAGAAAAAGTGAGTTGGCGATAGTGGGCTGATTGTGAGAGACATTCATTGACGGAGAGCGATTATTTGCAGCATTTGCTCCGTCCAGATTGGCTGTCAAAGCGGCTCAATCATCGCTTCTTTTACTTGAGTTACTAAAGGTAAGAGTGAGACAGAAGTGCACATCTTTACTGCTGTGTCTTGTTTCTCCGTTGTCTTCCTGCTGACCGCTCTTATTTCATTTCGTGTTCCTTTATCACAATTGGGTTATCTAACGAGAATGCCAAATAGTGTCTTGGTTGAATTATTGACTTGTGATGCTAGAAATGTTGAAGGATGACAGTGTCGTACAACCTGGACGTGAGCAGAAACAGCTGGCATGCAGTCATTAAGCTGCTCATGCGGTGGCGAGGTCGGCAATCAAAGCATTTCTCACATTTCACTTCTCCTTCCTTGCTTTTCATACTAATATTATTATCTCAATAACAAGCTCTGTCTAGGCTCGATATGGAAGCTTGTATGGAAAGAGATGCTGCTATGGCTGTTTCTCTACTATATCGTCATGTTCATCTACCGCAGTGATTACTTTCTCACTCATGTGCAAAAGAGGTCTGATTTGCAAGGAAGACAGTGGAAGGCGGAAAATAGAGAGCTGGCTCTATTAAGAGAGAAACAGGAGATAGAGAGCGAAAGATAGATTGAGAGTGGGACAGCGAGAGAGAGAGAGAGAGAGAGAGAGAGAGAGAGAAATGCATGTCTTGCAGCGACTTCGAGAAGTTGGCTGCTCACATCCGTAACCGCCTCGATTGGGTTCCACTGACATTTCTTCTCGGTTTCTTCGTCTCGATGGTTGTTGATCGCTGGAGACAAATCTTCCTTAACATGGGCTGGATTGAGAAGTCAGATTAACTTTACTTCTTCTGCCTCTTTTTTCTACATTCGAATAAGTTCTTACCATCAGCACGTATAATTATGTTGTATGGAGTGAAATGACTTAGTGATGCAGCCTGGCGTTGACTGTGGCCACTCTCGTGCGCGGCCCCGACCCGGAGAACGTTCGCATTCGTCGCAACATCATTCGCTACGTCTGCCTGTCACAAGTTTCCTTTCTTCTCTTTCTTGCTTAACTTATCCTCGGCAGACCAAAACTTAGTTTTCGTTAAAGGTTCTCGTGTTCCGAGACATCTCCAAGAGAGTTCGCCTCCGCTTCCCGAACATGGAATCGATCGTACAAGCATGTCGCGTTTTCAAGAAAATTATTTTCTAAAGTGATTGTAAGTTTTAAAGGCATGTATTTACATATGTACATATGAATGTACATACATATGTACATCATGCTCTACAATCAATTTCAACAAACATTTACAGTTCTACAAAGAATTTCAATTTAATTTCCATTATGCCTTGCAGTACAGGAAAGCATTTCCTTAAATGGGTAGTAATTAAGGTTTCATGGATGAGCACGAGTTGACCATCTTCGAGAAGATCGCCCTGCAGAATCACAACAAGCACTGGGTGCCGATGAACTGGGCCTGCGCCCTTGTCTTCCGGTCTCGCGACTCGAATGCAATCAAGTCCGAGCCAGCTCTCATCGCCATTCTCAATGTACGAAGGGATTCATGACACTTGCAGTGAGAACGACCACAAGAATCATTACATGCATCCGCTTGCAGGAAATCAAGTTCTTCCGCACGAATCTCATGCAACTCTGCAACTACGACTGGGTGCCAGTGCCTCTGGCGTATCCACAGGTCCTCTTTACTATTTTCAAAACAACTATCTATTTATGTGTGTATTGATTCGAATTAGCTTGCAACAAGTTTAAAAGAGAGAAACCAGATGAATGAGTTTGGTCAGAATAAAGTATTAGCTGCTAAGGTTGTGTTCGTGGCAGTTCGTATCTACTTCGCCCTCTGCCTTGTGGGCCGCCAGTACATCATAGGAGAACACGCCGAGAATCGCAGCACGGTCTCTCTCTCTTCTTTTGGCTCCTTTTCATTCGCCATCCTCTTCTTCCAGATTGACTTGGTTTTTCCGATGATGACTCTGCTGCAGTTCCTCTTCTACATTGGCTGGATGAAGGTGGCCGAGAGTCTTCTGAATCCACTTGGGGAGGACGACGACCACTTCGAGTGCAATCAACTCATCGACAAGAACATTCTTGTGAGTATAAATTGATGATTTGAACAGAAGCAGTTAGTTCTTCTCTTCGTCTCATGCAGACGGGATTATCAATCGTGGACGACACGTACGATCAGCCTCCCGAGCAGAGAGACGACCGCTTCGCAACCCTGCCTGCTCTTCTTTACTCTGAAAAGGCCATGGCTGCCCAGCCACGCAGAAATGGCTCAGTCTTCGCCGGATCTGCTGCTCATCTCATGTCTGTTCTTTCGACTGTGGCTTGTGAAGAAAACTATTTCTTTCTTCTCTGTTCTCTTCTAAACTGAAGATTTAAAGAGAATAAAAATAATAATACGAATTGTAGCCTCGCGAAGAAGGATCAACCGGTGCCGATGGCTCCGTTGCCGGAAACACCAAACAACGAATTGGTCGAGGAGGCCACTGATCTTCCCTCTTTTAGGAAAACGTTCTCCTTCTCGAATCTACGACAGCGCATGTCACGAAGAGGGTCTGCTTCGCCAATCAGAAATGAGTACTTTGATAGAATGAAGAATTGCACTGCAGGACCCAGAGCAGTATTGTATCGGAGGAGGGCGGAGTGTCGCAGAAGAAACGGACAGGGAGCAACAACGAGCTGGAGAGTCCCACCAAGCATATGGGACGAGGCGGATTCCACCGAACATTCAGTGAGCCACAAAATATGTTCAATATTATTGGTGATCAGTATCAAAGGAAGAATAAAAAAGAAGAAGTCGTGTTCAGATGGACGAGGAGCAAAGAACTCTATCGGGTCAGAGGATCAATTCGACTGTTCTTTTGACGAGTCGCCATTCACTACTTCACTCTCTTCGGGAGGAGCTGCTCATTTCAACTTTGGACGTAAGATTACGTGCATTTCGAGACTATTCGTGTGAATATTTATATCGTGTGTGGTTGTCGCCCAAATAAACCAAAACGCGTAATTGGAAGTCTCGTGACTTTGAGATTCAACGAGCTCCCCACACAAGCTGGAGAGGGTTGAGGAGGAGGAGGGACGAGGAAGCACGGAGCTGGCCTGCGCTGACTTTTCTCCCCCCTCCTCTTCACCGGACGACCTCAATCATCAAGACATCTCCCGTCCAACATCCGCTTTGGGAGCTACCAATGGCCAAGCAACAGATTCTTCACAGACTCAAGCAGAACAACGAACGACCCAGAGAGAAAGAAATCTACCAGAGAAATCAAGTGATTCCCCGCAGATGAACCCAGACTAGGGTGAAAATGTGGCTAGGGTGGGGCATGAAAATGAAAACTTTCTTCTATTTGTTTCGCCATTAACTTTTACACGAGTGGTCGTGTTTCTTGTAAAAGAATCTAACATTTATGCTTCTAGTGACCTTACAAAAAAAAGAGACCGGAAATTTATGTGAATTCTCTTAGAACACATAGAAAAAAGTATGAACAAATTTATTATTAAAATAGGCAATCTAATGAATGCATTAATAATAATAAATTGCTACCAGTGTCAAAAAACAGTTCATTAGCTAAACGTAGTTCCAGAGATCACAAATTCATGGTATATTGCACCTACTCCAATTGTGGAAAACTTCCCTCACAATTGAAAATGATTAACGAATAACAACAGTATCATCAAGAAATAAATTAAGCAACTTATGAAAAGTGGCAAATTCTTTTCTCTTAATTACAAAAAGCAATATTAAATGTATGCATTAATTTTTTTTTCTTAAGCGCACATGAACCAATGAATTTCTCTGATATAAGAAAGGAGAGTTCAAAAACTTCGACTGAGTGGGACGATGTCGTGCAAGACAGAGAGAAGGACGTCGTATCCAAGTGGAAGTGTTTCCTGCATATTCAACGAGTAAGAATGCGTCCCTAACTTTTCCTAGAATTTTCTTGCTGATTGAAAAAGGTATTGTGTCAAATTCAGGCAAAACAGTAAAAGTTAAAAGAACACAACAACGATGTTTAGTATAAATGGATACCTCATTGTCCGTGTTCATCAAAGAATAGAACCATCGCCGAACTCGGTGGAGATTCTGGAAATAATCCATAATATAGGAAACTTCCGGCGTCTATTTGTTTTAATCTACAGCGTGATCCTTGGCTTCTTTTACAATTTCTTTCATGCTTAAACGAAAGATTGCCTCGAAAAATGCGTATTCGAGGACGTGCTGCTCATGGAGGATGGCGTGGCACGAGGCATGGATGCCATTGACGAAGAGCCGGCCGCTGGGGGTCATGGGAGCGTAGATTCCCTTGGCTCGACGCCAACTTCTCTCCACCACTCGCACGCTCTCCAGCAGACGACTCCCCTCAAACGAAACTAACTGTGAATGAAGAAAAGAGGAAAGAAAAAGAAAGAACGAAAGAAAGAGTAACCGGCAGCAGTTTGTACACGCAATCGCCAATCTGGACATCGATGGCATACGCGGGCGCCTCTTTGATCTCGGAGGCCGCCACAACCAAGCCGTCGCTGCCTGCCATTTCTACATCTCTCGACTCATTAGGAATGAGTGGCAATGAATGATTGAAACCGTTGCATGGGAGGGCGTAGATGAAGTGTTCGGCAGTGAGAGAGATGGTTGAGTTGTCGCCGAGGTGGAGGACAACGAAATCGGCTTCCGTCTCAGGCTCTCGATGAATGAACGAAGTTACGGGCTCCAGGTCCACCTAAGAACAAACTAAAAGAGTATGAAAATTAAATCCAATCGTAATGGCTAGAAAAGAAAGAAGAGATACTACTTGGTTGACCTTGCCAAGAGCATCAGCAGAGTAAATCAGTTGACGCGTCTTGAGCTGATCCATGCGAATTGCACTGCCATCTTCGGCGCGCACAACAGCGTCCGGAGGGAAGCAGGCACCTGCTCCTGCTGCTGCCGCCGCCGCTGCCGCGTCTGCTGCCCCTGCTGCCGCCGCTGCCCCTGCAGCCCCCGCTGCCCCCGCCCCTGCAGCTCCAGCTCCAGCCCCTGCCGCGGCTGCTGCAGCCTGTGCTGCCTGAGCAGCCGCTGCCGCCGCCGCTGCTCCGCCCGCTCCGGCGCCTTGACCAGCGAATCCAGCCGCAGAAGCCGCCCCGAGACCTGCTCCACCAGCGCCAGACGATGCGCCTCCACCGCCAGCAGAAGCGGAGCCTGCCCCTCCCGAAAAGCCAGCTCCAGAACCGCCAGAGCCTCCGCCACTGCCAGAGCCTCCGCCACTGCCAGAGCCTCCGCCACTGCCAGAGCCTCCGCCACTGCCAGAACCTCCACTGCCACTTCCAGCTGCTCCTCCGCTGCCAGATCCCCCTCCACTGCCGGATCCGCCACCGCCACTTCCAGATCCCCCGCCGCCGCTGCCCGACCCTCCGCCACCGCTCCCAGATCCTCCACCACCGCTGCCTGATCCTCCTCCGCCACTGCCCGATCCGCCACCTCCGCTTCCACCGGAACCTGGAAAAGGTGAGTGGAAGTACATACATATATGTACGTACATACATAGATGGAATGAGAAGTAAGTGTACCTCCACCGGCTCCGCTGCTTGAACTGGAACCGCCGCCGCCGCCGCCGCTGCCCCCTGAAGATGAGCCGCCGCCGCCTCCGCCTCCTCCTCCGCCACTAGAAGAGCCTCCGCCGCCACCCCCGCCAGCTCCTCCAATTGTTGTAAGAACACTTTTTTTTTTATACAGGACTGCCTACTACTATTATTACATTTACGATAAAGATTAATTACAAAAAACGATGCCCAACCAGCGGCATTAGATCCGCCTCCTCCGGCCCCTCCGCCGAGTTTGCTCGAGTCGTCCTCTCCGATTCCGTCAAAAAGATCTTCAGCTGTTCGATTTTTGATATCATACTGAAAAAGAAAGCCTTCAATAAGACGCGCGGCAGAGATGGAGAGAGCACTAACAGGAACAGGAGTTGCATAAGTGAGTATGTGATAGTCTCCGAAGAGGATGCTGCATCTGAGAGGGGCTTGGTAATAGCTGAGAGAGGCGAGATGAGTGGTGGCCACTATCGTCTCGAAGGAAAGCGAGTAATGCATCTGCACGTCCTCGTGGATGTTCTTAACGGCCAAAGTGAATGGTGGAAGTGAGGAATAGCAAAACAAGAAGAAACATGTGCAAGTGAGTTCTTGTCGATGGCGAGGCTGAGTGTCCTTCTGGCCGCGGTCAGCACCACTCCCCTCAACTCGTCATCGCAACACTCTCCCTTCATCACTCCCACTCCCTCGATCCAGATGTCGTCTGAACAACTCCATTCCACTGTTCTCGTCTGGTTCACATTTTCCGTAATTCCTCGGCCATATATTATTTCCAGTTAAGAAGAGAGTAAAAGAACAGTAGAATGCAGAGGCGGAAGAAGAATGAACCTTCGAAGGGGCCGCATTTCCTAGAGAGGGGCTCCCTCGGCCACTCCCCCTGTCCAGCGAAGCCAGAGCCTCCGAGGCGTTCTCCATAGTCAACGTTCGCCAGCGCCTCCTCTTCCTCTATATTAGTGATGTCATACTGCAATAAGTATACTGTCGTTTCCTTTACCAAAATCCGTTTCGTCAGTAAGGAGCCTAGAAAAAAAGAGCATCTGTACCTGTTTGGATGTTGGGAAGGAGTGAACGTAGTATTGTCCAATCTTTTTCTTGCAATCGATCGGCCCATCATACCCAGTATTGATCTCAAAGTTGTATGGAGAGATGATGGTCTCGAAGCTGAGTCCGTAAGCTGCTTGGGCTGCCACTTGCACCATCTGCAACATGGCGCTTCGAGAACTGGCTCACAAATGCTCAGTACATTAGTTCCTGAAGAAGGAAGCCAAAAACGGACCCTGGCGATGTCGCCGAGTCTATCGTCAGTCTCATTGCTGTTGAGCGAGCTGCCCACCGACTCCTCCATGATGTCCCCCAGCTGCTCATCCAGACAAACCACTCGAGGGGCGCGGCGCACTCTGCCATGCAATTCAGTATTCTTGCTCTCGTACTTGCTCTTTCCCTCATTCTCACTATCTCATGGCCTCTCTCTCTCTCGCTCTCATTCTTGTTCTTTTCACTCTCGATTGCTTGAATAATTCACTTTCTCTAAAAAAAAGCGAAAGTGAATTATTCAAGTAATCGAGAGAATTTGAATCGCGCGATTCTTCCCTACGCTTTTCAAGAGTGCAACCTAGAACGGGCTCCTCCTCCTCCTCCCCATTCTTCTTCGTTGAAGGTCGTGAAGAAGTCCTCTTTCTCCAAGTCGTGCACATCGTACTGGAATAGAAGATCATAGCAAAGAATTGTTATGAGGCTCTAGAGGCGAGGTACTTCCTAGCATTCGCTGTGTCGTTTTCTCAAAAATTAAGTTCAGAGGAAAAAAGACTCATAGATTTGCAAATAAATTAATAACCAAATAAAAATGATCGCGAAAAAGCAAAAGTGAAGCCTGCTGACTTGTACGGGGGTTTCGTAGGCGAGGATGCGGTAATCGCCGAAGTAGAGTCGACAAGCACGGTCCCCGATGAAGTTGGTGTTGAGGACGAACTCGGTGGTGAACAGGAAGGTCTCGAAGCTACGGTCGAAGTGAGATTGAAGGTCGCGCTGCACACTCTTAAACTTCTTGAGTTCTTATTTGTGTATGCAATGCTTTAATAGCTGAATATGCTAAATATTCATAGAATGTAACTAACAATAAGAAATCATTTACTGGAAACCTGAGCAATAGCATGGGAATTTGGTTTTTCCTCACTGTCGTCGAGGCTGCCTCGGGCGGCTGAGAGGATGATTTTACGCATTTCTTCTGTGCATGCTGCATCAAATGCATCTGAATTCAAAGAGAGAGAGAGAGAGAGAGAGAGAGAGAAGGAGAGGGATGGAGGGGAGAGAGAGAGAGAGAGAGAGAGAGAGAGAGAGAAGGAGAGGGATGGAGGGAAGACGAAACCATTTCTGGCTGCTCGCATGGCACACTAACCTGGATACGTAGGAGGGGTGGTCAAATAGCCATCGTTGACCCTTGGCCACGGCCGCTGATTGACGTAGCCGGAAGAGCCAAGAGGCTCTCCAAAGTCAACCGTTGAGAGAAGAGTCTCCGTCGTGGTATCGGTGGTGTCATACTGTAGAACACATACTTACTGTGGTCTGAGTTTGTAAAATAATAGCATCATAGGTGTATGTATATACATGTACTTAAAAAAAGTATCCGACGAATAATTATACCGTAGCGCTAGAGAACCAGTTTTAATGTGCGTGCTCATAAAGTTGCCTGTCGAAGGTCCGATTCTGTGTATGTAGTATGTAGTTCAAATGCGATTTTCTAACCTGGTTCGGCGTTTCGTAAATATCAACGTAGAAGTCTCCAATGTGCTTCTTGCACTGCAACTCGCCGTGGTAGTGCGATTTGACCTCGAAGTTGAACTTTGACATGATGACTTCGAAGCTGGCGCGGAATGCCGACTGCGCTGTCAGTTGCAGGTTCTTCAATTACACCAGAACGTACCTTTAGTTATTTTAAATATGAACTTAATTAGCTGAAAAAAAATTTTTGGATTGGAAATACTGATATTTTTTTAATAGCAAAGGAAAACTGAAGTTACCCTGGCAATGTCGCCCACGTTAACTTGAGAAGCATTCATTCTAAGCAGAGGCTCGACCACGTGCCAGACCAGCATTCCAAGCTGCGCACTCTTGCATCTGACATTTCATTCATATTATTGCATTAAAAAGGAGAAGCTAGTAACTGGAGAGTCGGGCAGCGTCTTAGCCGGCTCGGCCAGTGCCTCTGCCCCTTCAACCCGGAAGAACCCAAAGGCTCGCCGTAGTCAACCGAGGCCAGCATATCCTCAGTGGTAATGTCGCGGATGTCATACTAGAAAAGCACACGAGTAGAACAGGCTTATTTGAGATCCAAGTTCTCAACCTCCTGACTAGGAGTCTCGTATGCGAGAACGCGATATCCCATGTACTTGAGTGCGCAATGCGCTTGAGCCGCGGCGTCCGCGTGGGAAGCGACGACGAAAGAGCTGTCCGCACGCATCAGGAGAACCTCATGAGATGTCTTGGAACGGGCATGCAAGGCATGCTGTACTTCCTGCAAGGGACGGGTCATCAACAACTTCTGCTCGAATGGAATGCATCCCAAGAGGATGCCTTGGCAATGTCTCCCAGCTTCTCTGTCGAGTTGGCGCCGTATCGACCCAGAACCTTTTTGATCAACTTGGACTTCTTACTGTTCGGGCATCCTGTATACAGGAAGTAAGCTTTCACTGGAGACATATCGACAAATTGTTGAAGACTAACAGCATCCTCATCCACTTACCTTCCAGCTCATGCGAATCTATTTTGATTTCGCTTTCATTTTCCTCGTCGTCATCCGCGGAATTGGCTGGTCGGTCGAGAGATCTCATCATCTCAGAAAGACGGAAGTCAACGACCAATCGCTCAGCCGACATCAGCTCAGCATCGTCAATCACGAGGTTGTTTATGTCTTCGAGAGGGGTCGAGCTGTCCAGCACACTCCGACTTCTTCTCAATGGCAACCGTCCTTGAGAGGTGAGACTGGCTGAAATGACGAGCGATCAGCTGCAAATATCATAGCGGTTATTGGGCAAAGGAGAAGCTGTGTACATATAGAAACTCTAAGCTAACAGGAATTACTTCTATTATGCCTTCCGTTCTTCAAAGTCGCAGGTTCGGAGAATGCGGTGAGAAGTAGCAAGAACAGCAGCATCTGGCATGAGAAAGGACATTGCAGAGCATAGGGATGGGAAACCAACCTGCGATGCCGGAGAAAGGGGCAGACTGACTACACAGGCCCAGACAGAAAATGAGCACGGAGAAGGAAGGAACGAGAAAGAGGGCCACTCTCAGTGATAAACCTCACGGACAAAGGGTCTATTTGATGGACTCTCGCGCAACCTGGCCGGATCGAGAGCCAGCCTCCCCCGCGAAAGAGAGGAATGCTCAGAGAGAGGAGAGAAAGGGGGAAAGAGAGAAATGCAAGGAGAGTGAGAGAGAAAGCAAGAGAATTAGAGAGAGAACGAGCAAGGAAAAAAAGAGGGAATAAGCTGCAGACGTGCTCAAACACGAGAGACATCGCATCAAACGGCAATTCGGGCTTGTTTATCGGCCGACTTTGATCATCCAATTTGCATCAAACAACTAAAAGTGAAAAAAAGAATGAAGTTGGAGGAAATAAGATCGCGAATTAGGAAAGCGAATTAAAGTTTAAATATGTGGAAGTGAATGAAACCAACAAGACAAGTTCAAGAGGAGGAGAGAAAAGGAACCATGCACTCACGGCCCGGCTATATTCTAACGAATTCAAGCTAAAGGCAGCATGATATATGGATACGAGAATTAAATGCAGATCTTACGGCTAAAATGCCTGCTTTGGAAAGGAGAAGAACCATCCTGGATGTGCTGCTTGGCAGGTATTTCAAGATTTCCTTTTAAACCGAGGAAAAAGAATTTCTCTGTCAATGAGTGCATGGCGAAATCGTCTTAGCGGTAGATTGAGTGGGTCCCGAGCGGAACTCTCACTTGATCAGTACGACCATTCTCGTTATTCATAGCCTGCTCAAGCTCTTCTCATGAGGAGCGGTTGCATGATCGAGGTTCCTTTCTTGCAGGGAAAATGTAAGAAAACGGCGATGCAAGGTCATAACGTTTGCAATATATTTCGTCATATTTCTGCGGAACTGATGTTAAAATGTTTTAAGACACGTTGAAATGTTTTCATTGCCTATGTAGTCTGCAAACAAAAACAATATAAGAGGTATATCAGAGCATTAAGAACTGTCAATAACTTATTAATCTTCATTATATGCACAATTGTTGTAATATAATTAGCCAACTAAGACGAACAAACAGTCAAGATCCTATCAATTCTAGTTGGTGTCACTGACTAAATGAACATGAATCACGGCATGGTTACCATGCCAGGAAGCATGGAAAATATGCTGAATTCCGCTCTAGAAACGTTTCGTGAGCGGCACGATTTCTGCCAGAATCGACAGCAGAAAATCGAGGCCGATCGGCAAAGTTTCCTAAACAAAGAAGAATCCAGACAATGGCAGCAGTTAACGAAGCGGAAACAAAAAAAAACAAATGAAGTAGATTGATTAGCTGAGATCATGACAAGGCAGCAGTTAAGGATGAGACATTAAGTAATATAGAGTTGACTGACTTTATAAGTAGAGAATAATTGACCAAACGTTGCCGAGAGCAACTTTCGAATGCGGTGGACATTCTGAAAAGCTCGTTTTTAGACTCTTATGTTAGTTAGGTACATAAAGAATTAAGAAAAAGTTAGTAATGAGAGAATATTTGTGTGCAGTACTGGCCACCCTTGACTGACCTCGAAATAGGCGTGTTCTAGCACGTGTTGTTGATGCAAGATGGCATAGCAGGAGGCATGGATGCCATTCACGAAGAGTCTCCCACTCTCTGTCAGGGGCGCGTAGATGCCGAGTGCTCTTCTTTCGCTCTTCCGCACCACTCGAGTCGCCCGCACAAACCCCAGCTTCTCCTTAATACTTCATGATTTGGCAATGGACAAATACAACACATCGAACTTGGTAATTAATGAATTGGTAAGTTGCTTCTCATCCAATCAAACTTTGTTGCGAAAGCTGCGTTACTCTAATAAACCTGTTGATACTTGTTTGAAACAATTTATTTAGCTTAGAATAATATTTCTTGAACGCGTAAAAAAATTTTAAGATGTCTTTTTATCTTGACAAGACTATGAAAAATTAAATCTAACCGGAACCACTCTGAAGAAGCAATCATTAATATTAATATCTTCTGCATGGACAGGATTCTCCCGAATGTTGCCAGCCCAGATCAACTCGCCTTCTGAAACGCTGTGTTTTCAAAAAGCAGATAGAATAGTATGACACCAATGCACTGTTGCCGATGGAAGATGAAATGGTGAGAAGTCAGTTCAAGAGTCGAGTTGTCCGCAAGGTCGAAGACGACGAATTCAGCCTGGCGATTAGTCTCGCGGTGGATGAAAGCCGTCACGGGCTCGTATTGCACCTTATTAGCGGTTTATTATATCACTCTTTTCCAGTGCTGCCATATTTCGAAGAAGCATGATCAAATAACAATTTCCTGCACGATTTTAAAATTTAAAAAAGAATCGAATACATTTCCAACTGCATCTGCGGTTAGAATCATGTCGTTGACTCTCAGCTCGTCCATGCGAATCTGTCGGTCGCCCAGGCCAGTCACGTGCATGTCTCGAGAGAAGCAAAAACCAGCACCAGCAGCAAAGGGGTTGGCATTGGCCGCTGCAGAAGCAGCAGCCGCCTGCTGGGCGGAGTTCAACGCGGCACTTGCCGCAGCGCGTTGCGCCGCGTCGAAGGCGGAGAAGGCGGCAGCGCGCTGCCCATCACTGACAGAGGCCAGTGCAGCAGCACGTTGTGATGCCTGACATTCTACTTCAGTCTCTCGCCTGTCCTTCCACATTTATTTGAATTCTTTTTTTTTGTTCAATTTGTTGCGCTATTTATATTTCTTAAGCCATTTTCTATGGCACCAACATCAAACGCCGACACGGCAGCCGCGCGTTGCGCTTCCAAAGCGGCACTTTGTTGTGCAGCGGCCGCCTGTTGTCCACCTATCTGCTGCGCTCCAACGGACTGCTGGGCCGGTGGTGCTTGCTGGGCCGCTGGTGCTTGCTGGGCTGCTGAAGCCTGCTGAGCAGTTGCGGCTTGCTGTGCGTCTGCGGCCTGTTGGGCGGCCGCCGCTTGTTGCCCTGCCGCAGCTTGCTGAGCCGCTGCCGCTTGTTGAGCCGCTGCAGCTTGCTCTCCCCCTGAGGGTGCGGCATTCGGTGCCGACGCTGCGTTGGTAGCGGACGCAGCGGAGCCGGCGTTGTTCGTTCCAGAACCTTAGATGACTTTTCAAAGTCTTGTGCTTCAGGGATGAGAAATGAAGTCACACCTCCACCAGCTGCCGCTGACTGACCGGCCGCCCCTGCCGCGGACTGGCTTGGTGCTCTCGCCCCGCCTGTATTATACAACAAAATTATCTAGTTATCTAATATTATACAGTCCTAAATTTAAAGAACTAGTACCAGCAGCATTTGCATCATGAGAGGCTGCCACTGCGGCCCTGAAGTCGTCATAATCCTCTTCACCAACTCGCTCGAACATCTCCTCGTCATCCGTATTCGAAATGTTGTACTGAAGGAAGCCAATCCATTGTAACCTTAAATGTTGGTGAGGGGAAAAATAAACCGGGATAGGAGTTGCGTATGTGAGGATGTGATAGTCGCCAAAGAGGAGACTGCAGCGGAGAGGAGCCTCGTAGTAGCTAAGAGAGGCCAGAGCAGTGGAAGAGACAACCGTCTCGAATGACAATGAGAAGTGATCTTGCACGTCTGTGTGGATACTCTGAAGTGAAAGAGCTGGACATTGGAAAGAGAATGCTTCGCCGACCCTCGCGAGTGAGTTCTTGCCGACTTCCGAGCTGAGGGTTCGCCGAGCTGCCGTGATCACCACTCCTCTCAACTCATCATTGCAGCAGTCGCCCATCTCCACAGCGCGACCTTCCACTCGAATCTCGTCTCAATCGGCTAATTCATTTAACTCCAAATGTCTATTAATATCTTTTTTCTTAACATGTGCATTAATATATGCATATGTATATATGAATTTGAAAATAAAACCTTCAAAAGGCCCGCAGTGCTTGGCAAGAGGCTCCCTCGGCCACTCTGGCTGCCCAGGAAAGCCAGATCCTCCAAGGCGTTCGCCAAAATCAACATTTGCCAGAGCCTCCTCCTCTTCCATATTGTTGATATCGTACTGTAACGGATAAGGTTACTTATTATAGGTCTAAGCATATGCGATCGAATGTACTTGTTTGGATGTTGGGAAGGAGTGAACGTAGTACTGCCCAATCTTCTTCTTGCAATCGATTGGCCCATCATACCCAGTATTGATCTCAAAATTGTATAGAGAGATGATGGCCTCAAAGCTGAGTCCGTAAGCTGCTTGCGCTGCCACTTGCACCATCTGCAACCAGACTGATGCTTCCAGAAATTCAGTTTTTTTTTGTTGTTGTTATTATGACGTAGTAGATATTGAGCGAACCCTCGTGACGTCTCCAAGTCTTTCCTCGCTCGCGTTATTGCTAAGAAACGTTCCCGAGACATCTTCTATGATGCTCCCAAGTCGTTTGTCCAGGCAAATCACTCGTGGAGCACGGCGTTCCCTTCGAATTATTGCAAATGAGGGGAAACAATGTCAGTGGCGACTGATACTACCAGTTTCTAAAATAAGCATCTGCATACATGTAAGATGGAAAACTCCGTGCTAAGATTAGTGCCGTCCGCTTCGTTCCCAACCTGGATTGGTGCCCTCCACTTCCTTCCCAGTCAGGAGCATTGAAGTAAGTGAAGAAGTCTTCAGCTTCCTTGTCATGCACGTCATAACGGCGTATCGCAATGTCATCGTCTATTTGACGGCGAAGTCGAAACTAGAAATGCCAAATTATTGCAATATTTCAGTGAGCAACACAAAAAGTTTCTCTCCGTTAATTTGACCTGTTGTGGGGTTTCATAGGCGACAATTCGGTAGTCGCCGAACCAGAGACGGCAGGCCAATTCGCCGTTGAAGTTGGTATTTACAACGAAATCGGAAGTGAATACGATGACTTCGAAAGCCTTTTCGTAGTGCTCTTGGAGTTCCCTTTGCACTGACTTAAATGCCATATCATATTCTTATTCTGTCTTGTTATACCAGACTAAAAGTGACGTCAGCCGATATCGTTCTCTTTTTTCTAACCTGTGCTAGAGAGTGGCAATTCGGTCTCTCCTCCCGCTCGTCCAAGCTCTCTCTTGCCCCTTGCAGAATGAGCATTCGCATCTCCACCGTGCACGCAAATTCCCAAATATCTAGGATGAGTAAAAAAGAAAAGAAAGAAGCAAAAGAAGTAAAGAGTGCGACATGTACCTATATAGGCTGGAGGGGGAGGGATGAGAGAAAGCCGCTCTTCCTTTGCTAACAACGGTTGGTCGACGTAGCCGGAAGATCCGAGTGGGTCATTGAAATCAATGGACGAGAGACGGATCTCGTTGTCCACATCCGCTGTGTCATACTGTCAATGACAACTTCGTTAGTTAGGCCACAACTCAAACTATTTGCTTGGTCAACCTGAACGGGAGTGGCGTAGATGTGAACATAATAATCGCCGATACGTTTCTTGCATTTGTGCCAGCCATGATAATGAGACTTCAATTCAAAGTTATACTTTGAAATTATAACTTCGAAACTTTTGCCGAATGAATTTTGCGCTTCAATCTGGAGATTCTGCAACGAAATTTAAATTTACTGTTGATCGTCATGAAAGCCTGTCATACGCTGTGTATAAAATTTTACTTATTTTGAACAAAGCGCGAAAGTCATATACTTAAAACTTAATGGAAATTGCACAATATGAGAAGAACAGTTATCTTCTTTTCAGATTCATCAAGTTGATCATATAAAGCACTGGAAATTGATATTTTGGATTTATTGAGGGAAAAACGTTCCGAGGTCCCAACTCGAAAACTTTTAAAATTTGAATTAGTATACTTTTTTCCAACTCATTTTTAGAACATATGGTTGCGATCTATTATAAGGGCAATCTTAGTTTAACCAAATTACGTGCATCATGAGGAATAGCTGTAATAAATGAGGAAACTGCCAACTCTGGCGACGTCTCCAATGTTGTGCTGGGAGGAATTCAGACGGAGAAGAGGCTCGACAGTCTGCCACGCGAGCAGACCAAGTTGCGAATTGCGGCAACTGAAAAAAGAACTGTTTTTTTCACTTCTAGGACTCGAACGCTGTTGACAAGGGCGAACTTTGGCTACGAGAACAGTTTGCAAGCTTTTCCAACTACAAATTTATGTATGTACATCAATTAAAAACACACATGTTCTACGCTAAATGAATGTAGACAGCGAAATGAGAAGACTGACAGAAGCGAGGGCGCCCTTCTCTGTCGACTGGGCAAGTGGTGCTGACCAGGCTGGCCTGAGCTGCCTAAAGGCTCACCGTAGTCCACAGAGGACAACTTCTCCTCACTCGTCACATTGCGTACATCGTACTGAACACGCTGTCATTCTTTCTTCTTTTCATGGGGGTGCACATTGGATGGAAGAGATGCCGAACTTGTATTGGAGTCTCGTATACAAGTGCTCGATATCCCATGTATTTGAGCGCGCAATGCGCTTGAGCCGCGGCGTCCGCGTGGGAAGCGACGACGAAAGAGCTATCCGCACGCATCAGGAGAACCTGGAAAGAGAGATTATTAGAGATGGTTCTCTGGCTTGCAAGACGAGCTAACTTCATGGCTCAACAGCGTGAATGACTGCAGCGCTTCTTGGATGTCCTTCAATAATGTACCAGTTAATATTAAAATAGGAATGAAAACAGTTCAAAGAAAAACATGTGAATATTTCTTTAACAAACGAAACGAGATGAAATGAAGAAGACCTTCGCAATGTCCCCAAGGGGAATTGTGGCGTTCTTGCCATATCTGTCCAGCACTTGCTTAACAAGAGAGCCTTTCTCAGGTGCGGCGCATCCTTCTAAATGATCCTGGGTCGAAATGAAGTCATCGCGGGAGTCCAAAGTATCCACTCTCTTTAGATCAAATGCTTCGGAGATTTCGGAATGAAAGGATATCATGGAATTATCTTCGGAAAGAGTGTGCACAGCACGCTGCCTGAGCAAAGCATTCCGAGGCCGCGCTCCATCATGGAAGAAGAGCCGATTGTTCCCGGCTGCAAGATATGCCATTCTGCTTTATTCATACAGGAAAAGCTATTAAAAAGTAAAATAATGCGCGGCACTAACTCTGATATACATTCCTGGCCAATGCAGCAGAGGGCGCAGTGTGGAGGAAGAGCAGAAGAAGAGAAGCGAGCGCGGCCTCGCCCGAGGGCACCCGCGGCATTCCTCAGCTTGTCTTTCCACTTCCGCCAGCCACTTCCTTTCCGCTCGCTTCTTGCAAATATCTATTTGCAAATATCCAATTCTCAGTCAAGCTATGGGTTTAAGGCGCTCTCCAATCATGGCTGCAGAAAACATATGTGCATAAATGCGGAGGTTGCGAAAGCTACGAGAAAGAAAAAAGAAAGTGAACAGCTGGCTACGCTTGTGTTGAGCCTTCGTGGGCAGAACAGCACAAGACGCAGTGAGGAATGACAATGCCGCCTTGGCTGCCCTTTCCTTACATCCTTCTTGGATTAATTTATTTCTCTATGTCTCTCCTCCACTCTCTTTATGCCTCTCTTCCTTTCCTAGTCATGCTTCTCTCTTATTTCTCTGCTAATTCAGTTTTCCATCTCCCACCACATTTTACTTAGATCAACACGATCATTAGTGATGAAAATGCGAAAGCGTTTCGCTAATATGTTCTTCGCGAACTCATCCGTCATCCTGCCCTACCTGGATTATAGAAGGAGAGAGAGAGAGAGAGAGAGAGAGAGAGAGAGAGAAAGAGAGAGAAAGAAAGAGAGAGAGAGAGTGAACAGAGAAGAAGAAAAAGAAGGATAGTAAGAAGGGAGATAAAGAGAGAGGTGCTAGTGATTTCTTGCAAATCTGCTCAGCATGTTCTCAAGCCGCGGGGAGAAAAGGTGATAGAGGGGAAGAAAGAGAGAAAGGATAACAATAAAGTTTTGGACATGTTGCAAGAATATGACAGATACCCAGTACTCAAATGATAGTAAGAAGAAAGAAATAGAGCATAGAGATAGTTTAAAGTAGATGGCGAAGGAATTTGCTGGATAACGAAAACGCGAATTATTCACTTGCAATGACCTTTGAACAAGCATGAAACATCCTTTCACCTTCATTTTTCTCCCTCCGCTTTTGCTCTCTCTTTCAATCTTTTCTCTTTCTTCCACCTTCCCCTCTCGATCTCAGTTCACTCTCTCTCTCTCTCGCTCTCTCTCTCTATCTCTCTCTATCCAGAACCTTTGCATGGTCATGCTCAACCATGCGTTAATTTCCTCCCTAGGGGCAGGTAGAAGAACTCTTTTTCTTTCTAGTGAAAAAATATACATATTGTTAATTTAATATTACGTGAGCCTTCGTATTTTCAACCGACATCTAATCGTCATGTATTCGAGTTTTTTTTTCAAATATATCATCTGATTATTTTCCATCCAAGGAATAGATGTTTCAGGCCGTGGAATCAATACATATAAAAATGCTGTTATGATGGGAGGAGTATACAAGGTACTCAATGAATAGAACGGATAATTTGTAAAGAATGACAAATTGGAGTGTTTTTTCCTTTCCGTAGTGACTGGATTCGACTGGAATCCGGATTGGCGATATGAAGAATAGCTCCTCGAAGGAAGATGAAGGCAATAGTCTCATAATTACTGGTGAGAGAAGAGGAGAGAAAGGAAGGAGTAAAGAGAGGAAGAGAAGGGGAGAAGAACGATTAAAATTAAATCCGTACCTCTCGAAAGACTCCGGAAAACTGCTTGGAGCGGGCTCATAAGTGGTGAGGGCGGGGACGGCTGCTTCGGCCCTGAGAGAAGTGCAGTAGAAATATGAGCTGCGCCTTTAGTTATGAGGCTTTGACCATGATGAGTGGCGAATATAGTATGCCATAGTAGTATAATCAGTATGTTGCTCCCGTTAATGGTGATTCTGTTTTCTTTCTGAAGAGAGATGGGCGCGTGGTTGATTGGGATGTGTCTCTGCTCTTCCTGGCTCCACTAATCCACGGCTGCGGCTTCGGTGGAATGTGTGGCTGTGGACGCAAGAAGAGGTTCCACAACATTTGAATATCATTTTATTTGTTGTTTTTTGGTTTGATTAAAATATATAGTATGCTTAGTGATGATAAAAGTGGGTAACGAAAACAATTCTATAATTATTTATCATTGAATTTCCAGGTCAATAAGCGAACTTCCTGACTTCGGAAATCTGGCCGGTCGAGATGAAGATCTTCTCTGCAACTCTCCGGATCTTAAGCAACTTCTTCGAAATGTTTATTCTGCGAATAATATTTCTCAATATGAAAGCATATTTAAAATTAAGCATGAATCAAACCAAAGAATGATAAATTTTCATTAACGACCTGGGAGAGCGAAACTGTGTTTATCAGCACGTCGCTTCCTCTGGCTCAGCACGCGACGCGGCGCGGTCGTCGGCGGACGCGTTACGCGGCGCGCTGGAGGCACTCGGCGAACGCTTCGTCGTTCTCTGCATGCCGAAGCTGCAGCGACAGAATGAATCAGACGGTTCGGTCTTTTTTCTTCAAATGCATGGTTCTAGTTTTACATTCCTTTACTGCCAAGTTCATTGTCTGTAGATGGATTGGACTCATTCGCGTTCGCCCTGCCGCACGAAGCCGAGTACTGCTCGCATGTCTCCCACAATGTCGGGTGCCATATCTTTGCTGATCCGCGACACATCTCCTCTTCCTAGCTCCTCACTCAATCCTATTTATTCAAAAAATATATCCTATGCATCTTCACCGCGTATGTGTACATGTCTCTTCAACAACTCATAATTCTACATCGTAAATAATTATTTACTTGCATAAAAAGCTATATGAATGTCGAACTGTAAATGTACTTTAAATTTTCATTCCAGTAAACAAAAAATATTATTTTATGAAAAACATATCTATGTTGAAGAAGACACTGTCGTGAATAATGTCATTCACAAAAGCTTTTCTCACTGTCAGGAAGTGACAGTGGAGAGAGCTTTTGTGAATGAAATTGTAATAATTTACAACAATAAAAAAGTTGATATACGTATATGCAAGCATTTGCACTAATGAAATTCTTACGCTGGCGTATTACATTAACATGGATTCCAAGAATGATGTTTAAAGACCGTTTTATGCTACTAATTAAAGAAACTCGGCAAATGATACGATGAAGTGGAGAGCTGCTCGGATAGGAAGAACTGGATAAGACGCTCAAAAGAAAGAAAATATACATTCCAAGTAATGATTTAGTAGAAAAGACAGCTTCTATAAATTTTCGACATATCGAACCTTCAAGTTCTTATCAAGCAAAAGTGCTCGTCAGGTCCTTCGTGATTTGTCTAAAGCAAAATGAACTTTAAAATAAGAAAGTGCGACTTCGGCTAGAAATATCCTCTTTCATTAACCAACTTTGTGTTGGCATTCTTGGAGTGTCCAGGGATGAGGACAGACTCGACTGGGGCGCGAGTCTGAAGAGCTTTCTGGTGTGACGTGTCCTTCTGAGCAGGTAACTGGCCTTTCCACGGCAATCACAGAAAAGGGCTCTCTTTTCCTCCTTCTCAACCAACCTTCTGCTTCGACTTCATCTCATTCTTCTGTACACTCTGAAATACCAACTACTTTAGTATGACATATGAAGGTTGCTATATGAAATATACATACATATGTAGTATCTCTTTCAATAATATATATTTTATTACTTTATGAGGATGAATATAACTCGAATTAACCTGATTCCTTGGTATTGTCTCGACTGATTTCTTTTTATTGTATGGATTCTCTAAAAAAATGAAGTGTGTGCATGATGAAGAGAATGGCCAGAGAATGAACCTCCTGGGGCGCTCCACAACTCATCTTCGATTGTGCCCGAAGAGTTGGCAGCGAAGCTGCGGAATTTTCGCGCTGTAGAAAGCCTTTTTTTTAAATACATACATGGCATTTTCCCTAGAAATTTTATAAACAATTCTTTATTAAGATTAATTAGCGCAAGTTCTTCAACTGTTCACCCGTGGTTTCTTGCGCAGTCCGAATCGTTTCTGAAAATAATTCGGACGCTCTTCATGATGAATAATGCAATACCAATGGCCAGAACGAAGTAAAAAGTGTGCACCATGTGTTGAACCCCACAGAGGCGAGTATTAGTAAAGGGAAGAAATATTTGGACCTCACTCACCTCGCCTCCAATACACTATGGCGCCATTTTGAAAAATGAAATTGATCAGCAGTGGATGCTTACAAATAGCTTGAGATTACTTTGAGGCTGCGTCCGCGCGTAACATTTTGTTATTATTGTTGTTAAATTTGTTCTTAAATATTCTAGTTGATGTCCGTAGAGGATTTGGAGCTTGTTTTTGACGAGAGCGAGGAGAATTAGACTGGATAAGAGCGCCGTGCTCACGTTGAATGAAGTTGTAGTGTTATTTGCAAGTCTGATTGAGATTGGCGTTTGAAAGTGATTTGAAGTTATTTTAAGATTAACATGGTTCGTGTCGAAGTGTTGCCTTGAATGTACTTTTAACCATATGGCTGAAATCTCATTTGTCAGGTTCTTCGCCTTCTTTTCGCCTTCTAAGCTGTGACACGAGTTGGGCCAACTCGAGTTGTGGAAGCGAGTCGTCAGGTTGAGCGTGGTATGTGTTACTCATACCATTTTGTTAAATTAAAATTTTGTTGTGCACTACGACTGGATAGGAGCTCTACATCATTTTGAATGCAACTTTATTGTAAGCCATAAATGAATGGCTCAGGTTGAATGATTTGGTGGTCCTGTTTCCAAATCTGAATGAATTTGGAATGCGTTAAAGTAAATATATGATTTTCATAGTTTACAGTACTCTTCTTGCCCTTTACAGAATATATTGTAATACATGCATTTGTATATCCATCTTTTTAAAGGTGACAACTCTCAGTAGCGGCCGAGGATCTACTGCTGCTGACGCCTACGTCTTCACCCAAAAGGTTGGAAGAGAGAGAGAGAGATTAAGGAGAGGTGGCCGGGCCTCTGCCGACGGCTCTCCTCCACTCTCCACTGCTATTCCAACCATTCCCGGTGAGTCCCCTTCAATTCCCCTATGCCATTTGATTTGTATGTTAATTGAATGCTTGAAGATCTATCCCGAGATGAGCCTCGATCGAACAACTCGAGAATCGACAGAAGGATGAGCAGTCCTGCCCATCATGCTCGCAGGTAAACAAAGAAAGAGAGAGAGAGAGAGACGAAAGAGAGAGGAAAAAGAGGTAATTATTGTGAACTCATTGAAAGTGAAAGTGTTTCGAAGAGAGTAGATTAACAATCTCCTTTATTACAGAGCAAGGTCTTCGCGGGTTCGGGCAACTCGAGGATCGACAGAAGGATGATCTGCCCTTCTTGCTCGCAGGTAAGAAAGAGAAAGAGAGAGAGAGAGAGAAAGAGAGAGAGGAAGAGAGAGAGAAGCATAACTGTGAACTCATTGAAAGTGTTTCGAAGAGAGTACATTAACAATGCCTTTATTTCCAGAGCGAGACGTTCGCGGGCTCGCGCAACTCGAGGATCGACAGCAGGACGAGCAGCCCGGCCCTTCTTGTTCGCAGGTAAACAGAGAGAGAGAGAGAGAGAAAGAGAGAGAGAGAGAGAGAGAGAGAGAGAGAGATGGAAGGGAGTAAAGAGAGATAATTACTGTGAACTCATTTAAAGTGAAAGTGTTTCGAAGAGAGTCGATTAACAATGTCCTTTTTTTGCAGAGCATGATCGACAGCAGCAGTCCTTCTTGCTTGCAGGTTAAGATAGAGAGAGAGAGAGAGAGAGAGAGAGAGAGAGAGAGAGAAAGAGTTACATAACTGTGAAAACATGGAAAGTGTTTCGAAATGAGTAGATTAACAATGTCTTTATTTCCAGAGCGAGATCTTCGAGGGCTCGGCGATCTCTTCATCGACATCAGGTTGTACATATTTGATGTATTTTTTGTTCTTTTTACTGTGTGTTTTTATACTTGAATAAAGAGTTTTTAAAGCTTAACTTGTGAGTGCTTGCCGCTTTTTGAAATAGAAAAGCGTGCAGCACTCACTTGTTAAATTAGATATATTTTGTATTCGGTATAAAGAACTTTTAACGTTGTTATGTGCAAAAAATGCGGCTGAAATATGCTGCAAATTCCCGCACTCTGATTTTTCTCCAACCCGCTCGCTCTGTTCGAGCTGGGCCCCGTTCTTGGCAAATTGCCAAGAACGGCCAAGGTTGGCAATCTGCCATCTTGGTGTGCCCGAAAGGGGCGGAGCTTCGCAATTACATGGGACAACACATCGTGAGTGTGAAGAGAGCAGCCAACAAGGCAGAAGACGATGCAGAGAGAAGTCAGCGTACCCACTCTCACGGCCATCACAACAAAGCCGAGCATCTACGAAGCACAGCGTATAAGACCCTATACATGGGCGATAGTTTCGCTTATGATTCGCAAACTCGGGCTCCTGACACGAAAAGCAAAACCGCGACGCGTGGAAAACGCGTTGCGGTTTTCTCTCGTTGAGTCCAAGAACTCTGGGACAGATTCGACAATGGTGTTTTCATTTTTCGTATTTGTTGATGTACTAGGTTTTAACTAATTTTGATAAGATTTTATATTTTAGGGTTGTCGCGCCGTGGCATCTTCACGAATGGCCGACCAGCAGAAGACTCCTCTCAGGTAGCTTTTTTCCATACTGTTGACCACATTCCAACTTGCTGTTGGAATGTAGTGATTTTAACGTTAGTTTCTTTTCAGCATTACGATAGCGAATGGCCGCCGTGTCGAGTTCGGGGCGCCGGGGGCAGCACCGTCAACGCAAGAGTCGGATGGGTGAGTAAAATGTTTTTGGCATGTTTCAATTATTACAATTCATTAACGAGATGATGGATAACAGTGAATTGTTGTGTTTAGAATGACAGGGACGAGAGAAGACCACGAGAACCAGCGAGAAGAGAGAGGCGCTGTGGCGCCGAGGAGACGATACTCGGCTGAGAGGTTTTAGCTTTTTCATATAGTTTTCGGATTTGCTAGGCTTGTTTGCCTAGCTTGTTTGCCTAGTATGCCACTTGTTTTTTGTAGTTCATGTCATCAGCGGCCGCCCCCTCCTCGGAAGTCTTGGCAGAATCGTCAGAGGTTATTAGTTAAATACTTCTATCGTTTTCGGATTGCATTTGTAAGGCTTGTCTGCGTCGTATGATGCCAATTGTGTTTTGTAGTTCGTTTGACCAGCGCCCGCCACCTCGTGGGCCCCGTCCGTCATGGCAGATTCGCCCGAGGTTATTAGTTAAATTCTTTTAAAAGATCTACATTATGTTATTGTTTAGACTTTCTTGATTAGATTCTATTGCGTACATTTTCAAGAGTCCAGTCGAATCCGCTGCCCGTGCAGCTGAACGGCAGCTTCGCCGGGAACGTCGTGGTGAACGTCACCACCAACCAAGGACCGCGAGGTGGTGGAGTTCACAAGAAGACCCACCGAGGAACGCGCGGTGGACAGTGGCGTCCTCCGAGGGGAGGCCAGTTTCGCCACCCACGCGGTGGCCACTCATTCCACCCACGCGGTGGCCACACCCGTGACTCTTCCCCCCTGCAATCCCAGCAGACCCAGGACCCCACTAGCACTTGAATGTGAGTAAAAATTCCAGTTTTTTTTTACCGTGCTCTCCTCCCTCTTTCGTCTCCCCTCTTCCATGTCCTTTTGTTTCTTTAGTAGAATCATTACAGATTAGTGGTATAGTTTCGATATAAACCATTGATTTTTTTTTTACAGAATTTACTGGTTAAATTTTACGGTGCTCCAAAACATTCCGATGCTTTAGAAGATATTATAGAGTTGTTGCTGATTGTTTGAGAAATCTACCCTGTTTGTTGGCGTTATGTTATATAAGATGTTACTGTTAGTTTGAAAAATTGACCCAGTTTGTCGGCATTTGTTAGCCCTGTGAATGTTTTATTCTCTTTTAAGGCCTTTTTTAATTCCGTGGTATGATAAAAGTGATCCCTTGTTCGAAAACACTCGTTACATTGGTTTGAATGCGAGAATGGGATTTGTTCCCACGAACATACCTTTCATCTGATTGTGGAACTTAAACTATTTTCAGGAAATCTTAATATTCGATTAACTAAGGATTTACTCGAACTTTTTCGGCTATTTGATGGACTGAGGAGGAAATTTCGAGTACTGATTAAGGTATGGATAACAATTCCTATTTGCCTTTTTTATTATCTTTTTTGTTTTGCTTTTGTTTTCTTTTTCCCTTCTCATTTCTCCTCCTTTTCAGCTTTTTTTTTTAGAATGGACTTTTAGCTATTTTGGACTCGTTATTTATTGGACTGTAGTATTTTATAATAATTTCCTATTGGACTGTAGTATGATATTTCATTTAGCTTTTTTAGTATGACGGAGCCTCCAAGTTCATCGCAGCGTGTTGTTGATGGGGTTAGAATTAGGATTGTCCGACAACCCCGTCCATTGGGAATGTCCGAAGGCACCCCTAGGTGGCCGCCAAGTGCGCCTGGAAGGCAGCCTTGTGCGCCAGGTAGACACCTCAGTGCGCCCGGACGGCAGCAAGGTGGGTTTCGTGCGCCTCAATGGCAGCCAAACATCCAGAGATCCTTTGAGAGTCCGAGTTTGCCGACACGTAACCTTGCTGTGTCCGAGCCGCTGAGGCAATCCGGCTTTCCCGCGCGAATGCACCCTTCTCTCGCTCAGCGTATCCCTCCATTGGACCTCTCAAATCTTCTTTCTGAATTGCGAGAGTGTAGGAAAAGAAATATTACTCTTGCTCGACAATTGGCAGAGCAAGAAGCTCAGTTCATTTCCCAGAATGCTCAACAGGCAAGCTTCATAGCTTCACTCAATGCGCGCCTCGAAAAAGAGAAACAGAGTAAGAGAGAGATGCTCAAGGCACAACGCCAAAAAAACAGTGCCTACAGTATGCAGTTTCGAAAGCCATTGAAAGATCTTACTGCTTGCCAAGCCCGTACTAGAATAGCATTCTTGACATCCCTAGTCAGTCGTTGCATTTCGGGTGACAAAGGCAACGGTTGTACGCCAAAGCAGGCTCGAGAGCTGCTGCGCATGATTTTTAGCCGAATGCACCCGAAATCTTTCTTCATTGGCTACGCTACTGTTAGCGCACAACTCAGAGGTGCCAAACGGTTCAAATTGGGCTGCAGATTTTTGTTCGCTGTCAATGCTCTGATAAGAAAATGTGGTGGTGGAGCAGCTTCATCTCACTCTGTGCTGGCCGCTGATCGGGAAGAGAGACAAGCGATTGAGCAGCTTTACACTCTGGAGTCTAAGCAATTAGTTGTGAAAAGTGGAGCTCCTCTTGAAGAATGTGCAGTTGTGAGTACTGTAGACACTGCCGCTCTCATTGACCACGTAGTGAAGAGGGTTGGCATCAAACAGAACAACCTTCCCGGGGAATTTGCAAAAGAAGTTTGGATTGGGGCGGCTGTGGACAGAGGAGGCAAGCACAGCAAGATGGGTGTGACAGTAATCAATTCTGGTCTTGCCAATTCCCCCTACTCTTTCTTTCCTGTTTGCATGCACGAGGGAAGCGAGAGCTATGAAAACTGCCAGAAAACTTTCAAGCCCATTTTCGATGAGCTGCAAGCTCTGAAGCAAATGCCCATTGACAATGTGATCCATGATGTTAGGCTCTTTCTTACTGCTGATGGTTCTGCTCTTCCGTGTCTTAGTGGCCATCGTGGCGCCGCAGCCAACTTTCCTTGCTTTCTTTGTGAGATTCACGAGTCACAGATGCCATGTGCTCCCGGAGTATCAGTGAGAACTCATGTGAGTCTGGCTCGCGATTTCGCCAAGTATGAGCGCCTCGTTTCTGACTTTGTGAAAAAAAGAAGACGTGAGCCGAAGTTGCAGGAAATCTCTGTTATTTCACAAAATACCAATTCCGTTGATTGCACTACACTTCAGCATATTCCTTTGGATCAAGTAGTCATTCCTATCCTTCACATTCGTCTTGGTCTCATTGGCGAACTTTGCTGCGCACTAGAAGGTCTTTCACTCTCTCAAGTTGCACGGAATCATGGTGCGATTGGCATTTGCCTAGAAGGCTACAAGGACTGTCAAAAGAAAGTGAGCGAACTGGAAAAAGAGTGCGAAAAGCGCAAAAAGGAGTGGAGAAAAGAGCTAGATGAATTGGAAGACTATAGAACAATTGAGGCTGGTTTGAATCGGGTAATTGGAGCGCGCAGCACGCGTGACAGTCAGAGCCAAAGTCATGGTCACGGCTTGCGCTCCCGCAGCCAAACTCCAATCCGCAGTCAGACCCCCCTTTCATCCGGTAAGGAATGTGCTGCGGGAAGCGAGTGCATCGCTGACCACATCGGAAGAGTTCACTGTGCTGCATTGCTTGATGAGAGTAGTATCGTATGCAGAGACTGTAAGAAGGCTTACCACCCCATATGCGTTGGAATCACCTCGCAGGACATGCTGGAGAAAAGTCTGAACCGCAGCCTTCCTCCAAAGCGAGGACGGAAGAGAAAGGTGGTTGACGATAACGACTACCTCTGCAAATTCTGCCACTCCAATGGAAAAAGTGCAAATCAGGACATTCAAACCGATCTCCCTAGTCGAGTTAGTAAAGAGGAGGATGAGGTGGCTGAAAGGCTGCGTAGACTTCAAGAGTCTGAAGGAGTCACCGCGCTTGCGAGAAGGCTCTTCATGAAAATTCTAAGAGCGCCCTTCGTGATCTCCTTCATTCACTTTCTGTTCCGCGCTCTCTTCCATTGAAACAACTCCACGGTGGACTTATTTCTAAGATTTTGACAGACTCGGCTATTGTTCGCCTTGACACCCTTTTCCGTGCCTGTGATCCTGATTTGGTGGCGAAATGGGACGATTTGCTTGCTTGTTTGAAGTCTTGGCGATTCCTGGAAGGGTTCTTTAAAGCAGAATTTTACTCTGACTCTGCGATCGATCGATATGGCGAAGCTCTGAATGACTTTTGCACGCGCTTCTCTAATTCTCTTCCACATGTGGGTAGAATGCTCAAGTTCCACTTGCTTCTCTGCCATTCTGAGCCATTTTTCCATAAATGGAAAACACTGTCTGTGTTCTGCGAACAGGGAATTGAACATGCCCACAATGTTGTCAACAATTTGCTTAACCAGTTCAAGTTCTCTTACCATGGAGGAGCTCTTCTTAGGCGCGTCACAATAGAGATGATTAACAAAAACATATTACTCTCCCAGGATGATTGAAATGCTTTCCTCTTGTTCGCCGAGCATTTTCTCTATTATTGTAAATGAGTCTTGCATCTCTTTATATATCTTATGCAACTGTGAAACCGGCTTCTTCTTCTTCTTCTTCTTAGTTTTTTGTGAGGCATTTATTTTATTTATTTATTTTTAAAATGAAATATGTATTCGACTTCTCTAAAAAAAAATCTCCTCACAATTAGCTTTGTTTTCCCTACTTGTAGATTCCCGGTGCTCATCTGCTCGCCCTGGACTCCCTCTACGTGCAACTTGCTCCGCCTGCAACTCGCTCTTCGTGTCACTGGCCAGTTCGCTCACCCTCTCTCCGTCTGGCTCGATCTCATTCGCGTTGCTTTTGGTAAGTGCATCCTCGAGCGACAGTTCAGCGTTGCTCCCAACAAGGCCAACGTACTCATTGGTATCTTTCATCGCTATGCTCCCTCTCCTTTTCTCTCTCATTTCTCCCTCCGTCTCTCTCTCTCTCTCTCTCTCTACAGGTTGCGTGATGGTTCCGATGGCCGGAGTGGGTACAATGATGTCTGGTTTCATAGTGCAGCATTTTCATCTGTCTGCCCTGAGAAGTACGAATCTCAGAAGGCGGTTAGCCGCGTCTCTCGTATGCTTAGTTTTCTATATCTTCTCTTGCAGTTCTACAGCAGCTGTTTTTGTCCACCTACGAATACAAAACGAGGCTATCGAATAGTAAAACGAGGATTTTGCGAGACCAAATGCACGGGTGCGTTTTTGTCATCCCATTTATGCTATCTCTTTCTTCTGCAAAGAATGCAGTTGTTTTCCTCGCAGGCCTCTTCGCCTTCCTCGCTCTCTCGCTCCTCTTTCTTTGTGCACTTTCGCCATTGGAGTCCCTCTCATTATTGTCGTTCTAAGGTCGGTTTACAGCTTATTTTTACTTTATTATTTTCCACAGATTATCAATTGTATTTTCTATACTTTATCTGGACCAAGCAGCTTGAACAGCTGCAGAACAGTTGACTACGCGGAGCGCTCCTTCGCTCTGGGCATCCGATGGATTCTCGTGAGAGTCATCGGAACGATCCCTGCTCCGGTTCTCTTTGGATGGATGTTCGATGTCTCTTGAACTCAACAACTAAAGGACGCGTGCTCCGGAGAGGTTCCACTTTGCTAGACTCTTCCTTGCTCGTAAATGGATCATTCAGGATGGAAGTTGCATGCTGTACAAGAACAAGTGACTCGCTGAGCTCTTCCTGACCTTCTCCGTCGTCGGCCAGGTTGGACCATTTCATGGTCACTCGAAGTAGCCTCTTCTTCCTTTTAGATTATCGCCCTCGTTCTCTTGCTCTGCGTCCTTCTCTTCTTTGCCAGTTCCATGAGAGATGACCCTCTGCCGGATGCGGGAGAAGCAGAGACAGCGAGAGAAGAAGAGGACTTCCTGATTAGCCGATCCTTATGTTTTGAAGTTGTGTGGAGTGCACGAGATGGAAGTCTCTGAATGCTCTTCATAACCGATCATAGCCATATTAATTTGTGGATGATCGCTTATTTATGTAAACTACTTTGCTTGATCGTCATTTATTTTCTGTTTTCCTATTCTTTTCGTTGCTCAAAGAGATAATTGCTCAAGATTTCCAGCGGGCTTATTATTTAAATGTGCATTGCGTTGTTCGATTTCACTCTTACAAATTTACTTAATAAACATCGGACGATCAGAGTAACGCCAGCATACATTGGATGTGAACGCATTGATGTCGCAGCTCAAAGCTGACAAATTTAGTGCGAAAATCGTGAAGTGTGGTTCAATTAAAAAAGAAGTTTGGTGAACCTTTATTGTGACTAGTGTGATATCTGAAAATTATTTCGAAGTGAAGGTCGTAAAATTTGGTGCGAAATTTTGAGAGAACAGGTACATAAAACAATTTGAAACGAATTTGGTGAAACTTGCGTAATCATGCCAGGTGTGAATTCTTAAATGCTTCTGGAAAATTATTTGAAAATCCCGCACAAAAATTCTACAAAAATGCTTTCTACTATCGCTCTGGCTACGCTGTGCGAAGAATCATGTTCGCTTTTTTTTTGTTTTCCCTATGGCTACCATGAGCAGCCTGGTTTGATAAAACGCGTGAAAGAGGAGGGCGGCTCATGATGACCGTAGTCAAATCACCCCTGTCAAATTTGTGACAAAATTTGTGACGAGTGAAAACAAAAATCGCACAAAAAACCCTCGAGGTGTATTTTATACCAAAAAGAATTCACCCATAAAGTGAAAATATATGTATGACATTCCCCAGATACATAGCACCTACAATGAAAATGGTTACAGATTTCTGTAAAAGGATCACGAAGATCAAGTATAATTAATATGATATCAGAAGATACTTTGATTGATTGAAGAGACGACGGTCGAAATTGTTGAACAAGGCCAAAAGTGGACGCAGCTGTGCCTGAAGACAGAAAAGAGTGGAAATGCAATGCAACCGCAATTTTGGAATTCGTCTACTTAGAGCTCAAAATTATGCGTTATGCAGAATAATTTATAGAAAGTGCTAATTCTCATCTTCGCACGTCCACCGACCGTTATCACGTTTTATCTTTTACATTGTGTATTGAAATGTGGACTAATTTTAAATTGGTTTTCACTTTTCGGAGTTTATGTAGATATTCTTTCGTTGACCAGTTGTGATTGCAGAGTCTCTGGCACGTATATATATATATATACATATATACATATGTATATATATATATATATATACATGTCATATTCAGATATATATAGAAAAAGTAAAGCTAAATTGGTACTAGTATGAAGAGCAGCATTAGGCAGGGTAGCCGCCTTTTGGGTTAATTGTGTCTTTGTGTTGATGATGTCTTCACTTGCAGATCTGATTCTGCATTCCACGGCCGACTCCCGTGCTCGTGGTCCACGTCTTCTGGTTCTTCCGAAGGAGAAGACCACAAGAGACGACTGTCATGGCGAAGCGACTACAAGCAATTGAAGTCGTCAGTCTGAGGTTATAGGATAAATAGAAGTACCGGTAGTTTCCTCATTAAGCTTAAGCATCGACTGTGGAAACGTAGAGCCTCTCTCGCAGAGTATAACAATGTATGTCGTAAGATTCGCTATCACATTCGCCGAGAATACGTTGCTAAAGAGAAGAAGCGCATTCTTTCCAATAGAAATGGTATATTTCTTCATATGCGCAATCTTATCAAAGGTAGGACTATTATTCCATCTCTTTGTTTGCCTGATTCCTCGATTGCTTCAGCTCCTGCTGAAAAGTCGGCAGCTCTGGCTGCACAGTTTGATTCTGTTTTCACACATGATAATGGTATTCTTCCTCCTTTCTCCCCCCGTACATCTCTTTCTCTCAATGATGTGGACTTTTCTCCATATATTGTCGAGCGATTCCTGCGTGGTATGCCATCTAAAACTTCGCTTGTTCCTGAGTTAATTCCATCTTTGTTTTTGAAGAAATGCGCAACGTCTCTTGCTCTCCCTCTCTCGCTTATCTTTGAATCATCATTTATATCTGGTGAAGTTCCATTAGCCTGGAAGCAGGCAATAATTAGGCCATTATTCAAGAAAGGCGCAAGAGATCAGCCGTGCAATTATCGCCCCATTTCCCTTACTAGTTCCATTTCTAAGTGCATTGAACGTATTGTAAAGTTTTCTGTATATAAATTTCTCTCCGAAAACAGTCTTATCTCCCACAGCCAATTTGGTTTTCGTCGGAATCGCAGCTCGACCTTACAACTCCTGTTGTATAAAAATAAGCTCCTAGAACTTCATGCTAAGAAATATAATTTTGATGTTTTGCACATAGATTTTGTAAAGGCATTTGATACTGTCTCTCATCCTAAGTTGCTCTCAAAGCTTAATTCATATGGTATTTGTGGAAACCTGCATCATTGGCTCTCTAGCTGGCTGCATGATCGCACTCAATCTGTTTCGTTAGAAAGTGGTCTTTCTCCGCCCTCCACAGTTCTGTCTGGAATAGGACAGGGCACCGTACTAGGTCCTCTTCTCTTCCTGATTTTTATTAATGATATTTGTGATAATTTTACTGATTCCAATAAATTCATTCCTTTCCTTTTTGCTGATGATCTGAAGGTTATCAGCATCTTTCCAACTAGGGGTCCCACTTCCTCTCCCCTCGAGTATGCCATATCTTGCATTGAAGACTGGGTGAAAATATGGCAGCTTTCCATCAATGCAGATAAATGCGCTCTCCTCCATTTCGGAAGAACTAACCCAAGGCTATAGTTTTCCATATTTGGTTCTCCAATTTCAAAACCGCAATATGTTAGGGATCTAGGTGTACTTTTTGCAAGCAATCTTTCTTTTCGACCACATATTATGGATATTGTTAAGAAGGCAAACAAGCGCACCAATTTTCTTTACCTCTGCATACGCTCTTGTAGCTGCATATATAGCATATGTTAGGTCAATTATAGAGTATGCATCTCCAGTTTATGACCCCCATCTGATTCGAGAAGTTAACTTGATCGAAAATGTCCAGAAATATTTTCTTAGACGTCTGTATGCACGCTGTCGATTTAAGTTCTTGTCGTATGAAAATGCATGCTCCAAATTCTCCCTCCAATCGCTCACACTTCGCAGAGAAATTGCATGTTATAAAATTATGTTCTCGCTTTGTTCTGGTCACTCTGACTTGCCTTTGTCAGTATTTTTCAACATTGTTCCCTCCCGAACCAGAGGTAGATCTTTCAAGCTATATCCAACTTTTAAGGCTAGTGACAATACTCTTAAAAATTCAATTGTTCATAAAACATTCAAGGTGCTTAATGGTCTATCCGAATTTTTCTCTCTCTTTTGATTCATTTAAAGACAACGCTTTAATGGTTCGCAAATAATTTGTTTGTCATCATACATTCGATTTGCCTGTTTTCTTATCCCTTTATTCTTTCTCGTTTTTCCTTTTCTCTCGTAATTTTTTTTTCTTTTCTTTTCCTTCGTTTTGCATTTTGTTCTGTCATTATCATTAGCTTTACATGTAAGTGCATCTAAGCCATTGTAATGTTCTCGCACTAAGTAACATCATGTATGCGAATAAAGATATATATAATGAGCAGCAGGACCACGAGACTGTCTGCAATGGGATTGCCGGCAGTGAGAAGAGCAGGATGTAGGGGATCACAGGGCTGGCAGGAGTGGCGATTCCGAAGAGGGGAAGGGAGATGTTAATGAAACAAGGAGTGTAGATGAAGAAAACCGGTACCGTAATCTGAATTAAAAGAGAGACAATGATAAATAACTGAAGTAGAGACCATCAACTAAAAATATAAGAAGTGGCTACTATAAACACAATTTTTTTTTTAGCAGGACGAGATAACAACAAGCAGAAGCTTGAAAACTTCAGACAATGCATGAGTGAATTGAAAACGTAGGGTGAATGTCAATGAGTACTCGAGCAGAGATATAGTCATGGCATCACACATCGGGAGTCATTATTTTGTGTGCTCTTAACTGTGAGCGAGCAGCAGAACGGTTTCATCAATATTGTTTATAAAGTTGAACAACTAAAACTAAATTGAAGAAATGAGTCATGCTAATAGAGAGGTCGAGCAGTAAAACCGTAATTTATGCAGGGTAATCCTTGCTTTCTTTCTTCCGTAATATTTTAAAATTAGTCATCACGAAGGCAGAGACAATTTGCTTAAAAATAAAATAAATGACTAAGGAAGAACCTGAATAGCGAGTGTTTTGAAGAGAAGAGTCTGGAGCCGAAGTGTTCGAGACAGTTCGGAGCGAGTTCGGATGAGGCGCGTGGAGATGCAGGCCAAGCAGAAGATGACCAGAAGAAGAAAAGCGACCATGATTCCCACCAGCACGCACCACCCCGCGAAGTTACGCTCCCGCAGTGAAGAGCCAACGCCGTTTGACTATAAATACAACTGGCTATTGCAGAAACAGATATTTCTAGGAGGAATGAAGACATTTGAATGATTATGTTAGATGAGAATTAACTCGGAGAATAGCTCTGTTATCCCGGGAAATGGAGAAGCGATTCTACTCCAAGATCCCTCGTACCCATTACATGGCCACGACATATCCCTCGCCGTTGTATGGGAAATGACGAAGAAACGGAGCAACGTAAGCGGCGGAATGGATGTCGGGTGCCCAGAGTTGCCAGACGGCAAAGAACAAGAGGAGTTGCTGGCCGAGGAAGATGGCCACCAAGCAGCTGATGAACCACGGCTTCTTGAAGAAGCGAAGCCTCGCAGGGCTCAAGTCACTTCTTACAACCATGCCATTAACAATCTCATGGTCAGCCACAAGCTATTCCTTTCCATGCTAAGATATGTAAATTTTATTAGATGTATTCTATCTAAATATAAAGTTTCATTGCGAAAGAACAAGCCGAGAAAGTATAGATTAGAGTTATAAACCAGATGAGTGCGATGAATCGGTAGACGAAGTGCATAGCCAAGAGACTGAATTCACTGGAGTGAGCAGCAGCGTAGAGTGACTGAGTCCATGGCTGGCCCCTCAGCACTCCCGTCGAAGACATCACGAACGCGTTCCCCACCGACGTCGCTGCCTCAATTAGTTTTCTTTTTATATAAACTCTATCTTACAAAACGAGCGTATATGTATGTAGAAGTAGTACATATGTACATAGTATTTACAAATGTACAATATACATTAATATTTATGTATGTATGTATGTACATGATGTCTCTTTACCTTCATTCACATTGTTTGCTGCCATTTCAATGTTTTCAGCAAGATTCAAGCAGCTGAAAACTTCTAAGAACTAAGTTTTAAGGTGATGTCTATATTCATAGGTGTAAAGTAATACTTCGTTGTTCAAATGGGATCTGAACGTATGGAATAGAATCGTTTTCCTGTTCAATCCCTCGGCATGTTCACCAACCGGGAGAGTCAGCGCGTGTATGACAGTGAAGTAGGCATTGTTGGTGGCGAAGGCGAGAAGGAAGAAGCGATACGCTCCAAAGTGTTTGGGAGATGCGTTCAGTATTGAAGAGATCAACAGGCAATTCACAAGCAGGCCAAGAACTAAAGACAACTAATTTTTAATGGACGTTCCATTTTAAGAAGCAAGCGAAATGAAAAATAGAAACTTAAGAAGGAGACGTCGATGACTTGGGCAGTTAATTATTTGCACGGCGCACGGCGCACGGCGCACGTCCTTAAAAAGTGATTAAATGCACGGCGCACGACCCATTTGTGATTATTTGCACGGCGCACGTCCTTTTTTTACTTTTTTGCACGGCGCACGTCATTGGGCCAGATTTTTTGCACGGCGCACGTCAAATTTTTTTTCTTCACTGGGGTTTTAATCGTGTTCAGTATGTTTGTAGTAGTTTTTTCTCGCTATTTTAGTCTCTTTCTCTATTTCCTGTCTTCCCGTACTCCCTCTTCTCACTCTCTTTCAGTCAGACAACACCGATTCATTCTTTCAGAGGGAATAAAAAGGAACAACCAAATATGAGGTGAGAAAGGCAGTGTGTAGGCAGAGATGTAATGACACAGAGAACGAGAGTTAACCTCGTCAATCACATAATCTGAGCAACTATGAGATGTTTGAGAATTCAGACAAAGGGATGCGAGAAGCGAGGCAGGGAATAAAAGCCTCTGTCGAAGGGTCGCCAAAACGGGGAAAAGGGAAAGGAATGGCTCCTCGAGGAGTGGACTATCCTAGTGGGCAATGGTACTCGTAGGGGATAGCATAGAAGAACACCAGATAGATGAGGTGATAGTTGAAGGATGGAGAAGAGCCCTCTTCCGAGATGGCAAAGAGTTGTGCTAAGAGGCTTGAGGGGTAAGGCGAGAGTGCAGCAGAGAGTACAGGGGAGGCGAAGAGAGAAAACGAGTACTTCCTAACACTCTCTTCCTCACTACTCCTTCGCCTACTACCTACGACGGGACAACGAGGAGGAGATCTTCGAAATGAATCAGAAGGATCTAAAGACGTCGGTCCACTGATGAGCCCCCGGACACCGAAGACATCCTGGCCTGCCTCGAAACCACTGTCTCTTCACTCATCGCCGAGATCGCTTCTCTCACCCTCACCGTCTCCTCTCTCGAGTCCTCTTCGGCCGCCAAGGACATTGTCATCGCCGATCTAACAGTTGCCCTGGCCACACCACCCAGCTAGATGTCCACGACACTAGACTCACTGCCATAGAGGGTCCGAGGAGAGGAGAGAAAGAGAGAGAATAATTTAAAAATTAGGAGGAAAGAGAGAGTAAGTGAAGACGCAAAGAAGTCTAAGTGATCTTTCTCTAACAAGTCCAAAGAAGTGGAGTGCGAGTTGTCCCCCCGTACAATCAGCTATATTTTCTTGCAATACCTTATCTTCTCAAGGATCACACACATCCTTCCTCCTTTCTCTTCAGATGTGAATGCTTTTCATCGAGTCTCCCTCTCAGTAGCTCACCCTCCTCTCTTTATCAATCTATGTCCTTCGTTTCTTTTTTACATCGCCAAAAGGTGTTGTCTGTATGAAACAGAGTATTGAGTGAGAAGAGGGAGTACAGTTAGACGGGAAATTGAGAAAGAGACTAAAATAGCGAGAAAAAACTACTACAAACATACTGAACACGATTAAAACCCCAGTGAAGAAAAAAAATTTGACGTGCGCCGTGCAAAAAATCTGGCCCAATGACGTGCGCCGTGCAAAAAAGTAAAAAAAGGACGTGCGCCGTGCAAATAATCACAAATGGGTCGTGCGCCGTGCATTTAATCACTTTTTAAGGACATGCGCCGTGCGCCGTGCGCCGTGCAAATAATTAATTGCCGATGACTTGCATGAGATCCGTCGACATCTCCGTCTGCTTTCCAGGGAAGAAACACACAAAGAATATTGTCTTAGACAATAATTGTCTTGAAGCCATTGTCTTGAGATTTGTCTTAGATAAAATTGTCTTGCAGGGAATTGTCTTAACCTGTCAAGACAATTTTCCAAGACAATTAAGACAATTCGGGAGACGGCGCCGCCTCGCCCAATTGTCTTGATTGTCTTGAAGTTTCGCTGCAGACACGAAGTAGCTATCTCGTCCGATCTGGCGAGTTAGGCAACGTCGAGCGGCGACACTTAGGGGTTCACGTTCACATGGGAGCAAAACTGCTCGAAAAAGACTTTTGTGCACTTTTGCATATTTTACATTATTTTCTTTTCGTGCAAGATAATAAAATGTACATTATTCCGTAATTTTGGCTTGAAATAAAAGCGTCCGTCAGTCGCGTTTTAGTTGCAACTGCTCTTTTCAGAGAAATGTTTGTTGTGACATTACGGAACGATTAAATAAAATGTGAAGATTTAAGGATGGTTCAGCATTCAAGTTATTGTTATGCGTTTTAGTTCGTTTTGTTTCTCGTTATGCTTTTAATTCATAGTTATATAGACGCCAGTTCGCGCGACCCGCTGCGTTGCCCAGTTCGTGCAGCGCCAGGCTGCATGCATATGATTGGAACAGGTTGGAGTTGTATTTTCTTTTTTTTTGTTTTGCTCATTCTTGTTATTCTTGTTATCTCGTTTGAGCTTTTTTTAATATTAGTTTTTCCGTAATAATCTAAAGTAATATACCTAACGTTTGTTGTAGTTAGCGAGCTCTTGGCGAAGGCAGAGTCGGGTCCAATCGGCGGCTTCCTCTGAGGGTTTGTTTTAAATCTTTGTTGTCCAGTCGTAAGTCTACCGTTTGGGCTGCCTTGTAATACTTCAAGGCAGCAATAAGTAATACAAGGTGATTTTTTTTTATTTGTTTGCCATAAAGAAATCAAAATTGTTCACAGCGTTACTTAATGCTTTCGCTTGCAGCTCTACGCCGACAAGGTGTCTACCCGTGGTTTCTGCGCCATTGCCCAGTGCGAGTCGTTCTGCTACAAGTTGGCCGTTGGTCTGGCTGTCCGCCGCGCCTGCTACGGAGTCCTCCGTTTCATCATTGAGCCTAAGGCTCACGGTTGCGAGGTCGGTTCACGTTTTTTCTGCATTTTTTATCATCTTTCTGCATATTTCATCGAATCTCTTCGCTTGTGAATGATGTTTGTAGTTTGAAATGCCTACCATGTTTAAAATTACTCCAGATTCGAGTTTTGCTGTTTTTCTTTTTATTGTTAGTGTTATTACTTTTCTGTCGAATCTGGTGGAAATCTGCTTTCTTTTATTTTAGCGGCTGAACAGCTTAATCCATGGCACCCGTGAACACCAGGCAGTCGTGGATAGAACAAGGTTTTTAAATCAATTAATGGTTGGCCAAGTTGCAAAGTTAAATTGGTTGATATCAACACAATCCCTTCAGAGAACATCGCGTGCGGTTCTGCTACGAACACGGTCCAACTGCGGCGCTTCGTAGATACACCTTCCTTGGCCATGCGGAATACGTGAGTTCTTTCCAAATGTTTTGAGTCAAACTCATGCATCAAGAATAAACCATTAATTTGTGAAATATATTCGAGTATACTCCTTTTAAATGGTTTTCCAGATTATAGACGATTAATATTACCATCATCATACGAATCTATAGTTCTTTCAGATTGTGGAAGACTTTTCGCTGCACTACTGCAAGGCAGATCCACCAGGAGAATTGGCACGAGGCTGCACAACGAGGTCGCACCAAGAGTAGCTGAAACTGCTCTTCTCTCGCTCCATGAAGAAAAGTTCAAGACCGCTACGGATGGAAATCTGTTCGAAAAGGGAACGAAAGGTACTGTATTCCATTTTATAAAACTACCGTACTCTTCGAATATAAGCAAAGTTAAGAGTAGAAGGACAAATTTCTAAGCTATTGCATCATTTAAAGTATTTCTAATAATTATAAAAGTATATATTCAGACCACGATGCAATGGATTGCATTCTGCAAGTGCTCGCACTTTTTGAGTTGACGGACAAGCGTCGGCAAGCTTCCCGAATCAAGCACATTTACAACAGTTTTGAAGTTAGTATTGCATCAAGAGGGTTTTTTTTTCTCTAATTGGTATCACAAAAGTGTTCTTCCTACTGTAGACATGCCATGCTGCCGGAACAGCACTCGCTGCGCTGAAACGACAACGAATTGTGCAGCCAGTGATCGTCTCCTACGGCGATGCCAAGGACAAGTTCATCATTGCTCTAGAAGGAGCCGATGTTACGGTATATTTTAATTTCCTTCTCTTGAAATTTTGTAAAAGCATGCAGCTTGACGAACGAGTATGGTTTACATGCGGTATGAAATCGGATTTGCATTCCTTTTACTTTCATACGGTTATCATTCACTACATATTTGCTTACATTCACTTCTTTATGTGTATATTTAGGTGAACGGCTCGTTCTCCGATGCTCTCCTCGCTTATCTCGCCTCTTTCTGGGTCTTCAACCTCGAACTTCCACAAGAGGTGAAGGCTGAAGTGTCACTGCTCTCCTTGTTCACTGGAGTGAAGCCGCCGCCAAGTCTGACTGCCGATGCAAGGAGGATTTATCAGAAGATTACGGGTTCTGTTTTGGGTTGATTCGAAGAGTTTGATTTTTTGATTACTGTATGATATTTTGTTACGGTAGAAAGCTTTAGCATAGACTATCTTTTGGTTTTATTAATCTTGTCAAATAACTGTGAGAAGAATTCCTTAATATGTTCTAAGAAGATAGTTGCTTGTGAATTTTAGACACTTTACTTTGTCATCATTTTGAAAGAAACAGTCATATAACGAGTCAATGTGAATAGTTGTAGTGATAAGAGGACCTTAGTTGTTGCATAAAACTAATTCTGAAAAGTAATTTTAGAAATTTGCTGTAAATTTCCCGTTGTTGTTCTGAAAGTCCCCGTTGTTGAGTTGAATGCCCCCATTTGTTGTGCATTTTTACCTTTTCCTGTGAGTGTTCCCTCTTTTTTGAATGTTTTAAGAAGGCATATAAAAAATATTGCCTAAACAGTTGTTCAAATGCAATGAGATACGCGTGGATTGAACATGTGCAGAAGAGAAAGTGGGTTTATTAGAGTGATGATGACAAGAACATGAAAAAGTTGATCGATTAGAAACGATTAAGGATGATATGAATGCTAAAGGATGATATGATGCTCACTCTCTCTCACTCTCTCTCTCTCTCTCTGTCTCTCTTTCTTTCTCTCTCTCTCTGTCTCTCTTTCTTTCTCTCTGTCTGTATCTCTCTCTCTCTCTCTCTCTCTCTCTCTCTCCACAGGCAACCTCTGCCAGAATTCAAGCATGAAAGCCGCCCTTATCATCTGGATAAGTTCTTCAGCATTCATATCGATGATGAGAAGGGGCGTGGCTTAGGCGCGCTGCGCGAAATTGTCTTGAGAGGTCAAGACAATTCTGCGACGCGCAATTGTCTTGACCGGGCAAGACAATTTCGTCAAGACAATTATTGTCAAAAGCATGCAAGACAATATTGTCTTGAGGTAAATTCAAGACAAATTGTCTTGAGCGATTGTCTTGACCTCTCAAGACAATCTTCTTTGTGTGAAGGAGTGATTTGTTACTCTTGATAAAGCGGAGAGAGGAGGAAATGTTTGTCTCTCCTCGTCGTTGAGCTTTCGTGTCATTATAGTAAACGGTAACGCAGGCAAGGAATTCTATAGACTAAATTCTAGCCTAACTAGACGCATGCGCAACTACATATGAACATACATATGTACACATGTATGTATGTTCAGCAAAAATTGAAAAAAAATATTTGAATCCAATGAAAGAAATTATGAGTCCACATACTATAAAATTATTAAATGAGAAAATTAAGGTATGGGAAGATAAAATATAGACAATTCATTTTAGTCTAAATTGCAATTCCTTCGATTCGTTCTAAATCACGTCACCCGTGTTTTTGGTAAGGTGCTAAGAATAACCAACAGAATATATGTATGTATGTACATACATATGTATGTACAAGGATGTAGTGCAGTTATATACTGTGAGTGTGAATTTTAGCATTTAACTTTAAACAGTGCGGACCTACCATCCCACACATTGAATTAGACAATCTATAATTTCTTCCACTTCATTTTCTCCCCGCTGTCCTTTGCCTCTTCTCGGCGCGTCGGCCTCAACACATCAGACATATATGTGTTGTGGGGCCTCGTCCACCCCTCGGGAAGTCGCTCACCCCGGTCACTCTCGGTCGCGCGTTGTGAGGAGCAGAGGTACAGCCATCTACACCCCCTTCCCCTTCCCCTTATCCCCCGATTTCACGGGTTTGCTTGCGAGGTTTTATTTTTTATCTTATCTAATTTATCGTTAATGTTGTCACATCATTCAACTGATGTATGAATAAATAAATAAATGATGTGATAATTTATCGTGTACATCTGTATGCATTCAAATCGTTCAATAAATAAAAATGTGTACAAATACATGCCAGGCAACCAAAGCGAAAAGGCCGAGTGTGCGCCAGGAAGAACCGTAATGCAAGATGGTCTTCATCCCGTGATTTGTGTGTAACTCGTGTGAGTCGCAGACTAGTTGTAGTAATGGTTGTGGTGGTCGCCCTGTTTGGCCTTTTGGCGGGCGATTGCCTCCTCTGAGATGGCCTTCCGGTCATATGCCTGAATATCCAGTACACTTAGAGAACACTTGGCATCTTCGAAATGACCAAGGATGAAATGTGAAAGATATGACCTGCCCGAAGAGGGCGAGCGCATCGATAAGCACCCTCGTCCAGTTCAGACTGTAGCCCATCTCGGATGCGCGGTAGTCCTGAGAAGAACATTCTGTTTAGTTGTACATATTAAAGGATAATAGAAGAAAGAGTAACTGTTGTCACCTGAGGGAAGCTGTGGTGGAAGTTGTGGGCTCCCTCTCCCAGGGCAGTCACAGTCGTCCAGATGTTCTCAGAGGGCGAAATGTTCTTGTCATATGGCTTGTAGCCAAACATGTGCGCGGCCGAGTTGATTAGCCTGATTCATTCAACATTATCACTTTTCCTTCATCAAACTCACACTTTCTCAGTTACCAAGTGGTGTTGAGAGTGAAGGTGAGACGGAAGATGGAAGCGACGTAGAAGGAAACGAGGCCATTTTCACCCCAGTAATAGACGGGGATCACAGCCGGCAGAAGGAAGGCCAGGATCAGTCCGAGAATCTTGTGATACCTGCCAACGTTTGCTGCATGTATCTTTTTCAGTATTCTATTCAATATTTAGAAGTGGGATTTTATCAGTCATTCTGAGGGCTGTGGGCTTCATTCTAACAAGCAAGTGTAGAAACGCTTGCATTTTAATAATATGAAGAAAGCACAAGGACTCAAAGTTTTGACCAAAGGGCTGATTGATGAAACGATGAAAGAACGCAGAAAGCAGTTTTGAAAGAAGGCAAACCGTTGCTGAAAGACGAGAACGGGATCCTCGTAGAGATCGGAGAGGTCGATCTTGGCTCCCATCTCGCGGATCTTCGGGTGTTTCTTCATCATCAGCCACCCCACGTGCGAGAAGAACACACCGCGTCTGCAATCATTTTAACTCATATTTTTTGCAACTTTTCCCGTGCTTATTTGAAACAATCTTTTATTTTTATGTGAACAGCAAGTGAATGGAAAGTGCGGACTTGATGTTGTGGGGGTCGGCATCAGTGTCCGTCCACTTGTGGTGGCAGCGGTGGTCGCGAGCCCACTCGATTACGTCATTCTGCAAGCTCATTCTCATTCTTTCCCTGAAATTCTAGAAGATTCCACTGCTTGAGAAGTGAGCTTGCCTGGAAAGCCAAGGTGTTGGCAATCATGAGAATGATGCGAGTGGGGAGCCGCGCCTTGTAGCAGCGATGCGCCCACAGGCGATGGGCACCCGCAGTCACGCCGAAACCAGCGAAGATGTGCAGGAAGATTGCTGACGAGGAACAAGGTTACCGTATTCTGTTTGTGATGGAGACGTTTATAGCAATGTTGTTTTTGCGATAGAATACTTTGGTCCCTTTGGTGAAAACATCCTACTCCCACAGCATCGAATTTTGGAAAAATTACAGTATTTAGTTGGGAGGGCATGAGATTGACGTACTAAATAGAACAGTCTGCCACTTCGCAACGAACAGGAACTGGTAGGCGCCAATCAGTGCTCCGAAGTGGATGGCCGCGAAGATCGCCACGTTCCTCCACACGATCTCCGGCTGGTACGGCTTCTGCAAGGATGCCGTTCTTGGAAAGATCTTAGACCAGACTCGGCATTCTGACCTGGCGAGCCTCCTCCTCGAGAATCTCCATCTCCTTCAGATCCGCCGTGAGGAACTGCTCATCCACATCGCGGATCTTCGTGACTTGAATCGTTCGAGTAAGTGGCGGCATTTTGAATTATTCTTCAACCTCTTATTTGTACCTGAAAAAATAGAGTACATTGTGTAAAACACAGCAAGCCCTGAATTTTTAATTAATCTTCGTTATGCTTCAAGTGAAACAAAAAAGGAAAAAACCGAGGTACAATATGAGTTTACGAAGATTGTGGTTATAACTTTATTTAAACATCTACCCTAATGTTATAATGGAATACTGCTTGCATAGTGAACGAATAATCAAAAACAATAGGAACAATGTGAAGTACAGCGCATAGAACACTTTTCCCTGCCAAAGGACAGATAGAATGATTTGAGGAGGCGCAATTAAATACTGGGCATGTCTAGACCACTTGATCCTTATGAAAGAGAGATTGAAGAAGTGACAGAAGAGAAAGAAGGGAGAAGATAGAGAAGAGAGAGAGACTCAGCGACCGACTCATTCTTATATGTACTCGCTTGGAGGGGTGAGCCGTGGTGGTCTGATGTCCCATGCGAAGAGGGGCAGAGAGTATGGTAGTGGACCTGTCATCACACCACAGAGCTTATGCAAGCACACTAGAACACTTGTAAATTAAAAATACATATTATAAAAACCCAGAACAGTTTATAGAAATAATCTTACGTGTTAAAAAGTGAAAAATATTATTCATGTGTCGAGAGAGATAATTGAAATCTGAGAGAGTATACAATTTATGATTGAGAAGAATTGCTGTGCTTTGTCTTCAGATCGGAGTCTTTTATATCCCTCGCTCTGGATATCAGGTTAACCTTGTCCATCGCCTGATGTCTCATCCTCTTTTCCAGCCTTCTTGAGTTACGCCTCCACAGTCATTTCACAGAGCCGCGCGGCATTTCCGCGGTCAAGAAAGTACGGTAGAAGGAGAGAATAAGAGATAAAAGGGAGGGAATAGGCATTTGTTGCTGTGTGTCATGGAAGTGGAGTGTGGTCGGTGCGTAGTATAGTTGCCGTCATGCTCTGCTAACTATTACTCTTGCACACTTTAAATATCTCCTTCTTTATCTTCTGCATCTTTTCCCATACTCTCTCTCTCTCCCTCTCTTCGTTCCCCGCTCTTTTCTCTGTATTTTGCTTTCTGTTGATTCCGTGCTGCATCTATCAGTCATTTTTTTTTTACATACAATGTGCACAAGCTTGTTGCATTGTCCAGAAGATGAGTTCACTTTTCGGTAGACTACGACTGCCTTTTCGTATCCCAAATAGGAATAAGTTTCAAAAGTACTTATTGAGTCCATGTCCAACGAATATCTGTATCAAAAGCTATGACATATTTGTTAAGTTAGCTGGAGGGAAGTACAGAACAGATAGAAATTTACATCATTCTTGTGTTGATTCTTTTGTTCTATTAATTATTTTTCCAATGCATTGAAATTCATGATTCATTTACAGTCCAAAGATCAGGATGCCGAGAGATGAGAACATGGAGATGGCGTGAGAGCAGCTGCTGCTCAACCGGTGTAGTTTAGCAGACCGGGGAAGGGAACAAGGAAGAGAGAAAGAGACGAACAGACAAAAAGAGAGAGAGAGAGAAAGATGAATATCGTTTGCACATTGAACCGTTCGCAACATGTAAATGACGCATGTCATTCCACTCTTCCATCTGCTGGACTGACGTTCTTTCCTTCCCCCACCCCCTCTTTCTCTCTATCTCTCCCTATCTCTTATCTCTTTCCCTCTCTCTCCATCGCGCACACTCTTTCACTTTCTTTCATAAACAACAAAAATCATGCCACCGTTCTGGTGAACTCTTGACTGCATCGTTAAAAGCTCGTGAAATTGAGTAGAATGAATTTGGTGCTAGAGTAGAAGGATAATATTTCCAAGATCGAATAGGAGAAGATGCAAATAAGAAGAAGGAAGTATTAGGAAAAGAAAAAAAGAAACCCTTGATGCAAAGAAGCAAAGGAGAGAACAAAAGAAGTAGATATTGCAAACAAAGTATAAGAAGATGCATTTCCATTCTTGGACGCCATTTTGGTCTGCGATCACGCCAGTTCTCTTCGCTGCTCCCTTTCCACTACACTTTGTAGCCGAGTAGAGTCCGCAGCGATCTCTTTATTCTCCTGTTATTTCCCGTCTTCCCTTTATCCTTCCTCTCTCTCTCTCTCTCTCTCTCTCTTTCTCTTTTCTCCCATTCACATGATTCGTGACTCATAACCATGGGCTTAGTAAGTATGGGAACAATCTAAACTTCTTTATTCCATATTTCAAGCGAAGACAGAAAGGACCCTATGTTTCTGTGCTCCTGTAGGTGCATATGTATGCATGACCTTACATGTACATATGTATATGTGTATTGTAATTCGCATTCATCTTGGGATGAAATTAGCACGAGCACAGACAAAAAAAAAAGACAAGAAAAACTAAATGTGACTGTCAGCTGAATAAATAAAATGTATGAATGTGAACAATCATATGATATCACAAAGATCAGCAATTTTAATCGTCTGTGTACGAATCTTCATACCACTGGTACAATGCAGTCGCTATTCTGTCGGTTAACAATTCAATCACACAATAAACGACTCGAAAACAAACAACTAATCTCTGTCGCAAGGAAATTACCAGTTAAATCTTCGGCAGGTAACATGTTCATCACAAACGAGTTTTTTAATCGTCATCTTTTATGCAAACTTCTCCTTGCGCGCCTTGGGATAATTAATAAAGAGTTGCATGAATTAGATGGCCGTTTTAAAACTAGCCTAAATACGGGATCAGGCGACTCCTTGCCGCGGGCGTTTCACTTGAGCCCATCTCTTCTTTAACGACGATTGCAATCACGAATGCAGATTGAATGTCAAGTTTCTCTCCGTCTCTCCCTTTTCCACAGTCATTCGCCATCTCTGATCATCGACCCTCCCTGCTTCACAACAGAAAGGCGGGAGTGGCCGGTCCAAAGGGCGCGGCTCAAGATTCCGCTGATCGAACACTCTTCTCTCTTTCTTCATCTCTCTCTTCTCACTTCCACACTCTGCGCTTTCATTTTCGATCCTTTGGCGAATCAACAAGGAAGACAAATGTTTCTCGTGTATTTATGTTTTGATAAACTTGACCGGCTAGTGGATTCTAATGTCTGACACTTTCGATATAATTCATCAACAGCACACTTCATCAGTTCATCTTTCACTTTTTCAAAAGCACTTGACATTTCAGCAATCGGATGAGTGTTCATTATCATGTGGAAAACATGTATATACATATGTAAGTACATAGGTATCGGCAGATTCAATATTTACATGTGTAAACATGCATTTCCATTTGGTCGGTGAGCTGCAATCTGCCGCACAAATAATCTTGGTGAAAGTAGCGTGGAGGGGTCGACGAACTTGACAAACAGCGCTCAGCGCTCGTCGACCCTTCCACGAACCTCGGCGCTCCTTACCAAATTTTTTTCGGCTTTACATTTCTATTTCACTTCTTCTAATGTCTTTGCCAATCATGAGGGATAGGGAGAGAGAGAGAGAGAGAGAGAGAGAGAAAGAGAAAAGAGAGAGAGAGAGAGAGAGAGAGAGAGAGAAAGAGAGAGAGAGAGAGAGGGAGAGAGAGAGAAAGAGAAAAGAGAGAGAGAGAGAGAGAGAGAGAACGAGAAAGAATCATAGTCAGGAATAGTAAGAAATAGATACACGGCATGGAAAAAAAGAACTTCACAGATTCCCCACAACGGCATGCAGGACTTTCACCATTCTGTACTTTCATTACTACTAGTCAAAAGCGGAACAAAAGTGGATGAGCTTTATGCATTATGTGGGACGTTTATGTCATTAACTAGAAACTAGAGAATATTTAAGACTAGCATTATTAAGCCTGCCATCATTAAGTAACTTGCAAGGTTAACGAGTGTAAGGGTTAATGAGAGAAACATCCTATCAAGTCTCCATTAATAACAGCAACATCCTAACAAGTATCCAAAGATAATTATACATATGAAGGAAAGCGACAGTAATGCACCAGGAGAAAAACGGGAACAGAATCAAGTACAAGAGAAACAGCAAAGCAAAAAAACACTTCTTGTCTTTGCGTGCAACGTCGAGGGCAGCCGAGAGGGAGAGGGACGAAACAGAAGGAGAAGCAGCGCGTCCAGCTTGTTGTCCGACTGTTGACGAACTCCGACCATTCCTCGACAATGCCATCGCTGAAACACAATTAATTAGCTATTTATGAGAAGAGAAATTTGAGAAATGATGAGGTGGAACAACAATAAGTATGAATTTGAGATATTTATTACGGTAGCTTTATACCGCATTCGCTTGAACACCATGGATACACAGTGCATAACTTTTATATTTAATGCGGAAATTAACCTAGGGGTGTTATTTGATACTTAAACCTTTTTTAACAGCTACAATCAAATGCTGGAAATTATTTTTACAAAAATGAAGTATGACTTTCATTTATTAATTACGGTAGCTTTGTTATATATTACGGTAATGTGCCCGCTTGAACACCATCCGAATGAATCACTTTAGTATAATCAGTGTGAGCAAGAAAACCATAAAGTATATCTGGATACTGTAATAAGGGACCTGATCTCGAAACGACCAAAGGTTACGGTAATTCTGGTCATGAGCTCAAAACATACAAGGCTACCGTAATCTAGGCACTGAGCTCCAAAACAAACAAAGATTACTGTATTCTTGGTCCTGAGCTCGCTACCAAAGTACAATAATCTACTGCAAATACTATAATCTGGATCCCGAAAGAAAAAAAAGTTACCGAGTCCTCGTAGTGGAGTCGCACAACGAGTCCGAAGGGTCTGCCGGAGAACTGCTCAAAGACGTGGAAGGCGTAGTCGAGGGTTACCTCCTCCTTCGGCGACATCTTACGGTTGAACTGGCCGATCGTGAACTAAAAGTGAGCAAAAATAGTTTGGATATACAATTATTGTTACAAATATTGCAATACTGTCGAGTTTTACTTTGTAGAACTCGATAGTATTGCAATATTTACTTGAGATAATTGATGATGAGATACTAAGCCGATGAGATACTTGATGGCGCGGCCAGTGTGCACTTATAAACAAAAAAGAAACCAAATAGAGCAATAAAATAGATCCCCAAACAATGCAGGGTTCCGCTGCCGCGGCGACGGCGGCCGCAGCTTTAGCTTGCCTCGTCCGTCACCTCTCCGTCAGCGGCGTCCTCGGCGCGGGCGCCTACAATATATCAATAATAATAATAACGGTGCTATTCGGGGAAGCTGCCTCTTTTTCTTCCTATACTCTTGTTAGTTTAAAGGATCCCAGAATATATTTATCATCACTATTAAATGTAATCACTTATTTAAATTTAAGGCAAATTATTAGTAGGCAACACATATGCATACTAACAGAAAAGAATGCACAACAGAAGGCTAGTTTGCTTGCGGAAAAAAGCCTGCCGATTTACAACACTTCTATATGTTTGACTGGCTAACAAGAGCACAATGAAAACACAGCAAAAAAAGTAAAGAATCCCCACGATTCTCATGCGTTTCTAAAAGTACTGCAGGAAGTGAAAACAGCGAATTTAACGTGGTAAAGTTCATACTCGTACCACGAGTATGAGCATCACCACGTTAAATTTAGCCGTGAACACCAAATCAATGTTGAAAACAAAGAAAACAATCTAAACATACGTTCCTGTTAGTTTGGAATACTTACCGCGACAGAACAACGAAGATATTTAGTCTCATTGAAGCGAAAAGAATGAGTTTAGCAAACCTTCTCGTCAATTCCAAGAAGGTTGGCGAGGACGCGATTGCGGGCACCTTGGAGCCGCTTCCGCGCCAGCACTTCGTGCAGCTTTTTCACGGCGCCATTCGAGGACCATCATGGAAGGGGTGAATCCGCGGAGTCGGCGTAACTAGAGAAAGCATTAAATTAGATAGACAATGAACAATAAGCGACACAGAAATGAATAAGAAAATGAAAGAGAAAAAAAAACATATGAAAATCACACTAGATGGGAATAATAAAGTAGTTGCAAAAGCATAACTGCAGCAAACCTTCTCGTCGACTGCAAGAAGGTTCGATTCGCCGGATGCGAAGACTGCTTGGCGATGCTGTCGCGCCCGCTCTCCGTGCAGCTTTTCCACTGTGCCGTACGAGTACGCGGTGAATCCGAGGAGTCCTCACACCCGCTCTCTCCCTCTCACACCCGCTCTCTCCCTCTCACACCCGCTCTCTCCCTCTCACGGAGCGGTCGGTCCGAGCTCCGCTCCTCTCAAGAGCCGAACCGACGTTTCTCCGCGACGCCCCTCGTGCCTGGGGGGCACTAACTTTCTCGACAGGCACAACCAAAGGTTCTTCTTCCACTTCCTCCCTGATCATACTGCTACTTCCGGCCTCCTTTCTCACCCTTGGGCCAAGGGCATAATCTGTCTTCTTCTGGCCCCTTTACGGTTAAGTCATCATAAATGACGCAGCCCATTGACCTCTCTGCCGTCTCCTCTTTCCTTCAGAGCAGAAAGCAAAAGAGGCGCCGCACAGACGATGAAACCGCCGCCATCGACACGGACGACGTCCTCGACTACTTGGTCGAGCACCTCTCTTTCCTCAGGGCCACTGTCTCCTCGCTCACCGACTCCATCTCCTCGCTCGAATCCAACGCGGCAGCCAAGGACATACAAATCAGCGAGCTTAACAATACCATTGTTGCCCTGTCTGATAGATTTGAATCGATTGACAGTCGCACCACCCTGCCGCTCCCTGCTCCCAATCCTGTCACAATCGATGCTGCCCCTATCCAGGCTGATGACCCCATGACCTCCAATGAGACTCCCCCCTCTTCCTCCTCATCGCCCCCTCCCTCGGACTACTCCCGAGAGACCGAGGATGAGATTAGGGACCGCCATGAGCGTCGACGTGCTCTTGTCATTTATGGCCTCCCTGTTCAGCACAGCAACTCCCCCACCCAGACAGCTCTCGCATATTACAACTCTGTTGTCTCTCTCCTCGATTCCATTGGTGTCGCTTGCCTCCCCATAACTGTATACCCTCTTGTTGACCGCCCTCGCTCCAACGCTTCTAACCCACTAAAGGTCATTCTCCCCACTTCCAAATATCAACTCCTGGCCATTAACAATTCCCATAGGCTTCGTAACTCTGTTAACTATTCTAGATGTTATATCCTTCCCTCTCGCACTTTCGCCGAGAGGGGCATTGTCCCCACCGCCCCCAAGCTCCCCGACTTTTCCAAACCTCCAGGCCAACGCACGGCAAACAATCCTCCTCCCCAATCTCTCTCCAATCGCCCAGCCACTCGCCGGCCTTCCCATTCTCATACCACTCGCCTCAACCACTCTCGCTCCCATTTCAACCACACCTATGCCTCCATCGCCCGCGGAGACCACACCCCCTCTCCCCTCTCCTCATTCCACCCTCAGCCACCTCCGCAGCTGACCTTCCAGCCCGCCCCCTCTCACCAACCTCCCCCCACCCACTACCCAATCACTCCTCTCATGCCTCCCCCAAACATCTCTCAGTCTCCTCCTTCTTACACTTACCCCCACTCTAACTTTTATACTAACAATCGCTTCTCCCCACTCGCCTCTCTCGCCTCTCTCAACCCTCCTCCCCCTTTCCACTTCCACCAGCCACCTCCACAGTTTTGAGTAATGCCACTCGCAGGCAATTCGATTCCCGCATTTACTCGTTTAATGCTAGATCAATTGTCAACAAGATCTATGATCTCTCTGTTTTACTCTCCCGATCGTTCGCTGTTATTGCTATAGTCGAAACTTGGCTCACCTCCTCATTACCTGATAGCTTCCTTCTTAATGGTTCTCCCGACTATTCAGTTATCCGCCAAGACCGCCCTAGACGCAAGGGGGGCGGCGTTGCCCTCCTCTTCCGGTCCTCCATCTCAACTACTGTAGTAATGTCCATATCTTCCATTAATGCTTTTGAGCTCCTTTCTGTTGACGCCAATTTCAGCAGTGATTTAGTCCGTTTTATCCTCGTTTATCGCGCTCCCTCCTGTTCTTCTGATGACAATGCCAATCTCATCAAAATTCTAACCGATCTCTCGACCGCTTCCCACCCAACTGTACTCCTAGGAGATTTTAATTACCCCGACATCCTTTGGAAATCAGTCCCCCCCCATCCCCTCCGCGGCGCTATCCCTTCCCTCTAGACAATTCCGCGACTTTACTAACTCCTGTTTCTTTGCTCAGCTCACCCCTCCCCTACTTGCAATAATCACTTTCTTGACCTCGTTCTATCCAACACTCCCCCTCTTATCTCTCAAGTATCACTTTCCCCTCCATTCTTCAACTCTGACCATTCAACTATCGAAGCAACTCTCTCTCTTTCTCATGTCAAGCCCTCTTCTGTTTATGTTAGAGATTACGCCAATGTTGACTACCAAGCTGCTTGTCAATTCCTCTTAGATTTTTCATTTCCCAGCCCCTTCCACAACTCTACGGATGTTAACGATATGCACTCTTCTTTTACTTCTGCCCTTCTTGCCGTAGAGGATATCTTTGTCCCTTTCAAGCGTGTTTCCTCCCGAGGAATCCGTCTCCCCGAACACATCCTCCGCCTCAAGCGTAAGCGTTTCGGCGCCTGGCTCAATCTTTTGTCTCTTGACTCTGACTCCGCTCGCTCTGCTTATTCTTCTGCCAATTCCCGCTACTGCAAAGCCATGGATAAGTACTCTAGTAATGTTGAAAAGCATGTTATCAATTCTAAGAATAAATCCCTCTTTTTCAAATTTATGCGTAACCGTATTTCCTCCAAGCCCCGAGGAGTCGACTCCCTCTCATCCCCTTCAGGCCGCACTTATTTTTCGGATAAAGATAAAGCCCAACTTTTAGCTGACACCTTCTCCTCTGCTTATACAGTTGATGATGGCACCCTCCCCTCGTTGCCTCCTAATTATTTTACCCGCTCTTCTCTCTCCTCTTCTACTTTTACTATCAACTTCCCTCGTCATGAAATATGCCGCCTCATTAAGACTTGGAAGAATTCATCTTGTAAGACCCCTGACAACTTCAATTTACTTTTCATTAAGAACCTAGCTATCCCCATCTCTGAAGCACTCGAATATATATTTGATTACTCTTATTCCACTTCCTCTGTACCTTCTGCCTGGAAATCCTCCATTGTTATTCCAATTAAGAAGAAGCAACCATTTTCTGACCCTTCCAATTATCGCCCTATCTCCATAACATCTATTTTCTCCCGTATATTTGAACGCATGCTCTGTAGAAAACTCTATGCCTTCTGTAATGATGCCCATTTAATTCCTGACCAGCAATATGGTTTTAGGCCCAAGCGCTCCATTGACTTTCAAATGTTAGGATGTCTAGAACATTGGACCTCTGCATTTGCGCAGTCTCGTTCTACTGACGTTATTTATTTCGACCATTCTCGTGCTTTCGATCGTGTTTCCCATCCTAAACTTATCCACAAGCTTCGCCTTCTCTCTCTTCCTCCCAAATGCATCTCATGGATCTCCTCCTTCCTTCACAACCGCACCTTCTCTGTCCGTGTTGGATCAACTCTCTCTCCCCCACTACCCGTTACCAGCGATATCCCTCAAGGGACCGTCCTAGGCCCCCTTCTATTTATTCTATACACTAGCGACTTGCCCTTGTTGATTTCTTCTCACGATGTACACTCCAGTTGTTTCGCCGATAATCTCAAGATTTTTCGCTCCTTTCCTAATTCCTTCCCCTAGCCCCTCTCAAATGTTCTGTCCAACATCTAGGTAAATCTAACCCCAAGACTGTCTACTACCTTAACGGCGCCCCTATTACTCCTGTTGATAACGTTCGCGACCTTGGAATCATCATTGACCCCCTTCTTTCATTCTCTCCCCACTGCTCATTTCTCGCCAATAAGGCTATAAGCAAATGCCACCCCATCATCCGCTCTCTTCGCTCCAAGAACCATCACACTCTTGTCAATGTGTACACGTTATACATCCGGCCTTTGCTTGAATCCTCCTCTATTGTCTTCTCTCCTCGTCTTAAGAAAGACATCCTCAAATTAGAACGAATCCAGAATTACTTCACTCGCTTTATTTACCGTCGTTGTTTTCGCTTTACTAACCGCGCGGACATTCCCAACCCAACTACTCGTAACCAGGCCCTTTCCCTCCCCTCCCTCTTATCCTGCAGGCAACACTCCGATTTTACCCTTGCGCGTCGTCTCGTTTTCGGTCACAGGCGTATCTCAGACCGTTTTCCTCATTATTATCATTTCCGCAACTCTCGCACGCGTGGCTTATCCTTCCTTCTTTCGTACCCCTCCACTCGTTCCTCCGTCCGGAACCACTCCTTCTTTATTAGATCAGCTAAAGCTTTTAACGTACTAGCCAAATCTACTCCGCCTTCTTCTCTCTCTTCCCCTTCAGCCTCATCCCTACAGTAATTCACACTTATTTTACTGTACTGTACCATGTTCTTTGTTATCCTCTATCCATTCACTATACCCCACGTGCCACCACGTAAATAAATCAAATCAAATCAATCAATCAAATCAAATCATGCGTTTCTAAAAGTACTGCAGGAAGTGAAAACAGCGAATTTAACGTGGTAAAGTTCATACTCGTACCACGAGTATGAGCATCACCACGTTAAATTTAGCCGTGAACACCAAATCAATGTTGAAAACAAAGAAAACAATCTAAACATACGTTCCTGTTAGTTTGGAATACTTACCGCGACAGAACAACGAAGATATTTAGTCTCATTGAAGCGAAAAGAATGAGTTTAGCAAACCTTCTCGTCAATTCCAAGAAGGTTGGCGAGGACGCGATTGCGGGCACCTTGGAGCCGCTTCCGCGCCAGCACTTCGTGCAGCTTTTTCACGGCGCCATTCGAGGACCATCATGGAAGGGGTGAATCCGCGGAGTCGGCGTAACTAGAGAAAGCATTAAATTAGATAGACAATGAACAATAAGCGACACAGAAATGAATAAGAAAATGAAAGAGAAAAAAAAACATATGAAAATCACACTAGATGGGAATAATAAAGTAGTTGCAAAAGCATAACTGCAGCAAACCTTCTCGTCGACTGCAAGAAGGTTCGATTCGCCGGATGCGAAGACTGCTTGGCGATGCTGTCGCGCCCGCTCTCCGTGCAGCTTTTCCACTGTGCCGTACGAGTACGCGGTGAATCCGAGGAGTCCTGTAACTCCAGAAAGAATCAAATTAGAAAAGTACAACGAACAATTAGCAACACAGAAAGGAATACGAAGAGCATTTTAATGCAGACTAGATTTGAGAATCGAGCAGCTTGGCGCCAAGCTTCAAATCGCGAAAGCCACCAAGCAACATGAAACAATGTGCAGTATATCAAGTTAAATGCATCCAAATCAAATAAGAAAGATTGTTTTATAAAACAACAAACAAGAAAAGCACATCAGCGTCGAAATATTACGAGAAAAATGATGAACGACATAAGTACGAAGGTTCGTTCATCATTTTTTTCAAAAATGTTCGTCGATGATTAGAGAAGTAAGCTTTAACGTGGAACAACGGAGAGAAACAGACAAACATGCTCCCCCATTACTCCAAAAACTCTCCTACTTTTACACACTATTTCTCCAGCGATGAGCGTTCATCGCTGCTTCCATCGCGCTGCGCTGAGCGAAAATGTTAAACGCTCGAAAATGTTCGAGGAACTCCCGTGTATAAACATATAAATGTTCAACGATCTTTCTTATCTGCGTTCATCTCTTGTTCATCTAACGTTCGTCCATCTTCGATAAGATTACATGTGCGGCTGATATCAGATGAAATGTGCACCGGGCCAAATAATTTAACCGAAAATAAATTTCTTTAATCATTTGAAGATGTACAGTGATGTTCCTCCAAAATGGCCGATATGTTCCAATCAGAATGCATTAAATATCTCTTTACAGACACCTTAGACCATATTGATTCGTTTTTATTGAAAAGTACCATTCCACATACAGCACAACTATTACTTCATTCCAAATACGAGTTCGAAAGGAGTAACATGATTTTGAAATTTTTGTATGGCGCCGAGCTCTAATCTTTGAGCCTCATTTTGACCCTCAAAACATTCCCTACTTACCCTCAATTATAGTGCGCTGGATGTGGCAAAAGAAAACGATTCTAAATATATAAGGATTTTTGCATATCCTTTTGTTGCCATCGAGCTATGACTTGCGTACTGATTGGAACATTGCGCGCGCTGCGCTCCAAATCGGCCATTTTGGCGGTACATCACTGTATACATATGTACCACTATGGCAACAACAAACAACAAAACTGCTAGCTTATCATTAGCTATGTAAATTTCAATATTGAAATCAGAAATTCACAAAAAATATAATAACACTCCCTTTTTTTCTTCTTTACCAAATGATTCTGTTCCGAGGATATACAAAATACATACGTAGGCATAAATGTTCATTATTCCGCTTAAGTTAACATTACTATTTTTAGAGCTGTGAAGAGAGTGCAAGTACGAGAGCATTTTCCTAGCCTGCATTTATACACCCTAACGTGCAGTAAAAAAAAAGTTTGCCCCTTTCTCTCCATCATTAATTTCTCTCTCTCTATATATATATCTCTTTCTCCATCCCTCTCTATCTTTCTTTACCCTCTCTCTAACTCTCTTTCTCTATCTTCTCTTCATTTCTCTCTATCTTTCTCTATGCTCTTTCTCAATCTCTCTGTATCTGTCCATCTGCCTATCTGTCTATCTCTCAATCTGTCTATCTCCCCATCTCTCTCTCTTTCGCTTTATCTCTCCTCTCCACTATCTCTTTCTCTCTCTCATTCTCTCTTTCTCTCCTTCCCTCCCTCTCTCTCTCTCTCTCTCTCTCTGTGAAGTGTCTCGTTATATGATGAATACAGCTGCTGATTTCAAGGATCAGCGGAGAAGCTACGCAAGAGAAAGGTGTTGGCAACGTCACATGAAGATACCATTTACTTGGCCTTGACGAAGCCATTCCCATACAACAAGTCATAAACATTTCTTCAGGAATATACTGTAAAGAAAGCAAAATATGAACGTGTATTTGAAGAGTTGCACCATTTCTCGTGCTGATGCTGCACTTCTCGTGCTGATGCAGCATCTTCGAGCTTGTCTGCGTTTTTATATTCCATTCAAATCTCTTTTTTTAATAATGCACAACTTTAGAAGAGAAAAAGAAAAATTAAATGCCGTAAACGAATGTGATAGAATGTGCCCTCATTCGTTTTGTCCAACACTGCAGACAATTGTACGAACCACAAAAAGTATGTTGCATTAATGTTTTCAGATAAATAGCCAAAAGTGAATGAATGTACAAAATTCAGCTATCATTATTTGAAGAAATGTATCTCATTTGCATTTCCCATGTGCCTGTCTCGTCCACAGCCAATGTGGAGGAAGAATCAATCATAAGGTTATATGCAGTTGGCGATGAAAGGAAGCAGACAGAAGGAGTGGCAGACTGAGAACACTCGTGGAGTTTTCTCCAACCAGCTGCCGGCTACATCCACTCTATTCTCTTTTCATCTACTCTTTTTATCCTTTTCTCTCAGACTACCTTAATTTGCCTACCTTTCAAATTTATTTTTGACTTCCCTTACCTTCTCCTTTCCTTCCCTCTCCTCTTCTTCTTTCTCTTTTGCTCTCGTTCTCTCTCTATATCTCTCAGTCTCACGTTCTCTCTTCCTCTCATTCTTTCCCTCCTTCTGTTGCCTCGGAGACCAACGTTGCAAGCTGAATTCTGCCAGTGATCACTCGCCCAGATAGCAGTACTGGAGTAGATGTTTTCCGTACATAAAAGGCAAAAAAACTAGTTATCCAGCCCCTGCAGCATTCCACACTCCAACCACTTATCATTTGAATAAATACATTAAAGAATAATAACCGCGAGTTTTTATCTAGTAACGCGCATAACATCTTCTAAATGCTAATTTATAATATATGTTTGATTCATCGAAAATACTTGCTTAACTATTGCTTGGTTGCGAATTCATTAGATATTAATACATATATTTGTGCATACATATATACATAGATCCGTTAGTTATGTCTTATTACTTTTTTCAGATATCGGCCATACATATCTCAAACTGTAAACAAGAAACCCCTGCAGGAATTTTTTTATTGGGGTTACATTCTATTTTGATCAATCATGACAGGCAAGTTTTTATATCAATATTAAATGCAGTAATGTTTGAAGAATTGCTTCAAATTCAGTGTCTCCTTTCTACGCTTCCGTCGCGGTCATCGAGATTCTTGCCGTTCTTTTGACTGCCTTTTTGTCCATTTTTCTAAAGTCCGTTTATCCATGTTTTAACAGGAATTTTTTTTACAACTTTCAATAAATGAGTAATGTTCCTGAAATTGGCAGAAATTGGCAGATCTTACAGTTCCTGAAATTGGCAAGAGAATACGTGAGAATGAAAAGAACGTGTATTATGTTCCCAATCTTGTTTGCCTGATTTCCACTCTTCAGAAGTGATCCCACCCGCTCGTTCATCCTCTCTCTCCTCTTCCCCATCACTGGACTCACTCTTTCCGATTGCTGGACAATCTCGAATGATTTGTGGATCAAGAGCTCGAAAGGGTTAGTTCACCATCAACAACTGCAGCAGAAGGAAGACACACATAGATGAATGCAAAGGAAATGACTGATTAAGGTTCATGGTGACTCTGGCCTTCCAGTTCGTCTTCACTAATCTGGTTGTACTGAGTTTCTTGTTTGGCATCGCAGTGTTCCTCTTGACCTCTGCCTACACAGTCCGCACTAAGACTGTGCCACGAACCTGGTCGGACCTCTTCAGTCATTTCTCTCTAGTACACAGTTCCCATGCAGGCCAGCGTATGTTGTCATTTCTGTGTTATCTTCTCTGCTGTCGGTGGCCAATTATTTCTCGGAGGTTCTTCGTAAGATTCCGGCGCGGATCAATGAGATCGTCCTTCTTCTCGCAGTCGTCGTCATGGTTCTTGCAATGATCCTTGTCAGCGAGATCGTCTATCCAATTTCAGATTTCTCTTTAGAACGCTGACAGCATTTGTATTTATTTCTTTATTCATACATGGTTAAAAGATAAACGTAGAAATGCCTGCCTGCCTGTCTACAACAACAGCGATACAAATGCCTCAGGCATTACCGTATTCCCGTGTCCGCGCACCAGAAACATTGGTTCGCTCGACCGATCCGGCCGTCTTCAATGCTAAGTGGCGGTTCTTCTGTGCGTACATCTACCTCATTGTGCCCGGCATACGCTGCATTTTCGTTATCGGTGCGGACTCATCAGAACAAGGCAGTCTAAGATCGAATGAACCGTATTCAGTGAGAACGACCGACAACCTCACCAAGGCCGGATGGCTGGATCCTCAAAAATCGCCTGCCTTCTCCAGCGTTGCAAACTACATCGACTTCCTTAGTTAGAAGAAATTGTTGATTTAGGACAAGTCAACAGAATGTTAACTGTATACTAAATCGATTTTGAGGTGGTCTTATGTTTCTTTTGCCTGCATATTTCTGTCTACCCGCCTACAGGTCTACACTTTTCTTTTGCTATAAATCCCGGGAAGTCAATCCAATCTTCTTCTTTGTCAAGGTTAGTATTCGAACAAGAATATGGACGACACTTTATAACATCATATATATATTTTTTTTTTTATTAAAGTTCTTTCTGAATTCAATCGAAATGCATGCATATGCGTTGGATATGTACATGAATGGAGCTTGTGCATAAATGTATTCGAAAATTGTGTGAATTGGCAGGTGATGCCAAAAGGTAAAAAGCGAAGTCGTTCTCTGATCGGAAAGAAGAATCGAGTGGAGGGCGCTCCGCCAGCCGGCGGATCTCGTCAGCTTCTTCTTTTATGATTATTTATCAGATCCTTAGCCAGACATATGTATGTATGTATGTATGCATAGGAGAAGGGTTCCTTCTGTAGAACATTTTGCAAGCATCTGCGCGATTTGGTCCTGAAAAGTGCGATTCTTTTTTTTTGCAAATGCGTAGGTGTGCGATGACATTTAAAGATAATGGTTCATGTGTTCGCACCTGCTCTTGTTGCCATTTCTTCTGAAGGACAGCAAAATCTGTAGTCTTCAGTATTAGCAAGCCAAGCCACTTGGCAATTCATGTATTTATGTAGTTCAGCCTTATAGCCCTGATGGCAAACGATGTAAAATTTCACATATGACGCACAAAAATATGCTTCTAGCTGGAATCGTAAAGCAATCTTAAATAGGCAGACTGAAGTGAATGAATAGTACACACAGAGAAGAAAAGTTCGGACTTTGTAAGTTCGGTCGCAATTGTTCCGAAAAAAGTTCGGACATTAAAAGTTCGCGGGACACATGTTTCCACCCATGTAACAATTAGTTCCAAACGGTGCTCGAACTTTGAAAAGTTACCATTGTTCCGATTTTTTTAACCAGTCCATTGAATCTAAATTTCGAACTCTAGTACAACGGCGCAGAAATACGGTCAAACATGCAGATGCATGAATTTTTTGGAATACATTGTTGCTCGCATCAGTTTTATTTGTTAAATCAACGTTTGTTTTGCAAATTTCTTTCGCTTTCACGCAGTTTTCGTCGTCACGAGAGAAGGAAGAAGACGAAGTATAGCAAGAGCTCACTTACTCAAGACGGGTACCGAGCAGCTACTTGGCTGCGCTCTCGCTTATATCTGGTTGGTTTTTTATAAATCTTTTTTCAAATGAAGTATTTAAAGATGAAGCCTAGTTTGTAAGTGATTATTGAAGTTTCTTTGCATTGCTTACTTGGTTTTGTATTGCATTTTATTTAAATCTGAGCATAGATCTTTTTACTTTCAGATAGGTTGTCATAGAAGAAGGTTGCCGAGCAGCGTAGGCGGGAGCTGATCATCGTCGACATCTTCCCGTATTCACAGGTTTGATTTTAAGCAAACAATCGAACAAATTCTGTAATGACTCTGAATAATATTCGCTGTTGTCTATTTGCAAAAAAAAACTCATCGTCTTTTAAGCGATAAATATGATTTATTTGGTTAAATATTACTAGCACATGGATCACAGTTGATTCTTAGATGCTTGGCGATGGTGGGAGTCAAGGGACTTGGCGCAAGCAGTTTAATTCATAGTTCTGTGCGCAATATTCTTTTGAATGGTTAAGTTTCGTATCCCATGTGCGGCCTTTTAAAGGTTCCAACATATGCAGATACCGGTGCACTTTAACAGAAATGCTCAGAAAGCACAATTATTTAGTCTGAAATTTCCGAGTTTATTTTTTTATTTTATTTTAGAGAACGCAGTGGTGGCTTCTGGCCTGGCAAAGCTTCTTCTCAAGTGCTTCCTCTTTTCCTGATGAAGAAGAACTAGGACCACTCTCCATTGCGTAAGGAGCGAGAAGATTCGCGTCCACTTCCAACGAATATCGATCAGGTAAATATAATTTTTATTAACAAGAATAGAGCAATGTATTTTATTGGAATTTTGCGTTCTGTTTTGTTCTACTTGGTGAAGGCCTGATGCTAGTCAGATAATCTTCTAGTGGGGCCAAATATTAGAAAGTCTGTTAACAAGCCTGTCCAGAGCTCATAAAATGTACCGTACTTTACAGTCCGAGGTCGTGACTGCTCTTTTCAAAGGATTACGGTTATCTTCAGGTGTGCATATTTTTGATTTGACATGATTGAACTACCATATTCGATTAATTTCTGTTAATTGTCGAATATTTTGTTTTTGCAGAAATACCGAATTTATTGGGCGTATAACGCAGATGATTCAAGGGAGACTTTCCTAGTGGACTGCTCTTGTTTAATTTTTTGAGGAATAGGTAGTTTTCAGGTGTGAATATTCTTTATTTTTCAATATTTACGTTGATTAATTTCAATTTATTATCAGCTGAGTTTTTAACAAAATTCCTCTTCAGAGATGCGCTGTCCCGCCGACAACTGTACCGAAGAGCTTCCGTGCGCACAACTACATGTTCATCCATCGAGGAGAGGAGAGATTTTCATGCCACGAGTGCGTGCCGTCCGTCAAGTTTAGACGTCCACGCACTTTTTGGAATCACCACAACAACAAACACACAACAGGTTTGAGTAAAGCGTATGTCTTGAACAAATTAGTTTAATTTAAGGGAACGCAGATGCAGATTCTGATTCTTCCAATGAAGAATCCGAAGTCAACATGCAGATGAAAATTGATGTCTCGTCGTTGGCAGGAGATGATGAGCAAGAAAGAGACAACGGCGACTTTGAAAGCGAATCGGATGAGGATTACGAATTGGATGAAGAGTACTATTCTAAGTTTTGAAATAGTGCATTTCTCTGGACTTAGGCGGTAGGGGGGGGGGTGGCCAAACGACCAACCCGTTTGATTACAACACAGTCATGGGCTACCTCAATTTCAGCACATACGATTCTGACAACGAAATTTTTGCGAAGATGATGAGACAAGAGATCCTCACCCTTTCTTCGAGTCTTGGAATTACGGAGGCATCGACCGACATGTTGTCAAGCTGATACGACAGGTTCAGTGTTTAAATACATTTTAGTTTCTTTCATTCAATTTTATAAGGGTTAACCTACTATAATCGAAGGAGCATTACTTTATATAACTTTCGGGAGGGTCCCTACTTTTCCATGCCTACTTTTCGGGAGTGTCCCAGGCAAAATAGAGAAATATTAAAACTGGTCAGGTTGCGGTTCGGTGTCGGAAGATGGATCAGAACCGTTTCGACAGCTTCCTTTCTATAATTGACCGCTTGGCCACTCCGTTTAAAAGGAAGAGCGCATTTCGAGCTGATCAAGATGGATTCATCGAGCCGGTTTTCCGGCAAATGGGAACGTTTACTGCCCCTTGCCGCGGTGAGGAGCGTCAGCAGAGTCGTAGGGATCAGCCATGCAAATTTTGCATTGTACCACTGAAGTCAACTCTGAGTTCAGCTCTTCAAAACAGAGAACTTCAAGAGGTTTTAGATATTTTGTGATGATTGCGAAAGCATTGCTAATGTGTGACTACTTAAGGTTCTTGAGTTGAATTCTTCTGCCGGTTCCACTCTTCATTCGCCGCTGGATGGTAAGCGGTTTCGAGATGCTGTTGCAGCATTTCCACAGGTTGGGATATCAGTTACATCACTTTCGAAAACACGTTTAGTTTCTAAAAGGGCAATTTCGTTAATGAATTATTGTAGAAACGGCTGCTTCCGCTCATTATCTACATCGATGATGTAGCCCCGGGCTCTGGGCTTAGAGCGTCTTCCTCGCAGAATGTCCAGACAGTCATGCTTCTAACTCTTGCCGGGATCAACAGACATTCGTCATCAAGGCATAAATGGAAGTAAGCGGTTATTGATTATTTCATATGAATTTTTTGTCATTTGAATTTCATAAGTAATGCTTGGGTTAAGCAAATTTTGATTTTATAGATGGCTGTATGCCATTGCTTATGCTTCCGATCACAAGGCATATGGATGCATCGTGGCAGGAAAACATTGTCGATGTGGAGGCTGAGAGACAACCTGCCGAGCGGCAACCACTTTCGCCAAGGAAGAAAGGTTTGGAAAAGAAGTAGATTTATAATGTTAGACTATACAGTACCTCCCAACATTTCAGGTACATAAATTAATTAGATTAATTTAAATAATTTCAATTTGAATTTGAGCGATATTAGGGACTTTTACACAGTTTCTTGTGTTTGTTAGGGTGGTTTTTGACATGCTGAACAAGTACATACAGTCAGATTTTAAAATAATGACCGTTTAAAAACGAATTCGGCCGGTTTTAGGAGGGTCATGACCGTCTTTTAGGTGCTGTCGTCTTGTGTTATCGAAGACACCTAAAACACGGCCATGAGCCCTTCTAAAAACGGCCGAATTTGTTTTTAAACGGTCATTTCGGATTCTTTTTAAAATCTGACTGTATGTACTTGTTCAGCATGTCAAAAACCACCCTAACAAACACAAGAAACTGCTTAAAAGTGCCTAGTATCGCTCAAATTCCAATTGAAATTATTTAAATTAATGTAATTAATTTATGTACCAGAAATGTTGGGCGGTACTGTACATCATGAATAACGTGAACGCGTTTTTGTTTTGAGTCAACGACAAGAATCCCTTGAGAAGACAACGAAATTCGTCACAGTTTGATGATTTTGAAGAAAACAGACAATTTGCCCTGGCCGGTTTGTTTTTTTTTATATTTTCGATCTTTAAAAATTGCCTAGTTTTAACAGACGAAGCTTTGGTGACCACTAAAAAGGCGCCCTCTACTGAGGCTGCCATTGAAGCATTCAGAAGTTAGTTGACTGATTTTTCCATACCTCGCACATACCTTGATAAATCTAATTTAATTGGCTAAGAAAGATGACGCTGAGTTAAGGTGCCTCCTATCATCGTCTTAATCCTCGTCTCTCGCAGTCCCCCATGGATTCTATTCTCACGGGCGAAATCGGTAGCAGAATCCTGAAGAAACTTCAAGAAGACCCCGAATTCGATCTCGCTGGGGACGCAAAAAGCAGGAGCTTTGTCGCTCGTAGGATCGCGGACTTTTTGCTATGGCACTCAGATATGTTAGATATTTATCACATGTTCTGCTAGAATAGTGCATTGCATCTATTTGATATGGATTACTTTAGTCAGTCAAAGCCATCGGCAAAAGAAATACGGGCATTTGTGGCGCATCTGTTTGCTCCCTTCTCATCGACAGATGCGGTTAGTTCCCTCTTTTTGTCGTCCCGAAGTGGTTAATATTTATATTATAATATTAAACTCATTTTTAAATATTTTTTGCTTTTCCTTTTACTTACAGTGTTGAAACTCTATTCCTTCAGCTCATGTTTGCGCACAACAGCACTGGACTAGTTGAGAAGCGAGTTAGACGATTGCGCCATGAATACAACAAGCGGGGGCTCCTGAACTCTCCCACCCGCTCGTACAATCGGACTGGATGGCGACGAACTTGAAGAGACGGAGGACGATCTAAATGTCAGCATTGCTTTCTATACCGGCTAAAAAGTTTCAGTTTTAATATTATCAATATATTTTATCCTAAAATGTTTTTTTAGCGCGTTAACTCCCTTGTGCATGGTAGCCTCGATCATAAGGAAGTGGTTACGAAGACGCGGTTAAAATCTTTTTTTATTCTTCCGTACTTAGATTTTGTGCACTCTGCTTGCATATTCACTAACAATTGAGCGAGAATGCTAGTCAATTCTATTACTTTTTTCAGTGGGGCTCGAGTTCGCTTCTGTCAGAAGAATGGCCCTACCCAATCCCTCGCCCGTTACACCTTTCTCAGCCAGGCCCGATACGTACGTTTATTTAATAGTTGTTATATCAATTATAACCATTACAAGATTTGAGTGCAAAGTATCCCCGTGTCGGGTACCTTGGCATTCCTCGTAATCTTCATTACCGTACTAAAACATCCTAGTGATCAATCACTTCACTGCTTCAGTTCGTGCAAGACTTCATCCACTGGTACAGTAAGTCCGCGGTCGACTTTCCGACAAGGCTCATCCGCGAAATTGCTCCATCCGTTTCCGACATTGCGTTGCGCACACTCGGGGAGTCACGAATGAACTCCCTTTGGAGACAAACTCATTCCCTCCAAACTCAAAAGGTTTGGATATATATCCCATTGCTATAATAGGATTGTACAGTGTACGGTAGTGCATTATTTTGTGCATTGCTTCACGAAACGCACTTTCTTTGTTTATTTTAAACTTACTTTCCAGATAGCATCGCGTTTGGTTGTGTGCTGCTGCTTCTTGCACTCTTCGAGGTCACTGACAAGAAAAAGAAGCCTTCTCGGTTAAAGCACGTATTCATAAGGTTTGAGGTTCGTAATTTTAGGCTTTTTTTCCAGAAAACTATAACTGACATGCAAAAAATGGAATAAGATTACTAATTTGCATCTAATATTAATATTCGAGCACAAAAAAACTTATAATTTAAATTGTGTGCAAAATATTCTAATGTTCTAGAACGCGCATGCAGCAGGCACTGCCCTGAGTCAGTTGAAAGGCCAGGGCATCAACCAACCTGTGATCGTCTCGTATGGCAGCGTCACGGACAAGTACGTACTCGCCATGGAAGGACGCGATTCCACGGTTTGTTCTTGTAGAATTCATTTGAATCTTTTTACATAAAATGCTCCCGTTAATGTATTGAATTTGCACATTTCTATTCTTAATATTACTTCAGTTATTTTATGTTATTATTACAGTATATTTATTCCCATTACACGGTTACATTATCACAACTTCGTAAAAGTTTGTCCCTAATAAGACATTTGCATTTGGATTCTTTAAATTCTAGGGTTGAATTCAAGGGAGTCACTTATTTCTCATTCTATGCAGGTTGATGGATCGTTTGCCGACGCCCTACTCGCTTACCTCTCTTCCTTCTGGATCTTCAACTTGGAACTTGCAACTCCGATGAAGTCAGAGGTCTCGTTGCTGGCACATCTCGCTGGCGCGAACATCACTCTATCTGGAGAGGCGGCCAGACTCTACCGCAAGATCAGCGGAACTCTTCCCAAGTAGCAGTCCTTCACGTGCTATGGTGCTGCTGTTTCCTTACTTCCTCGTCATTACGAGCCAATGTTTTTTTTTTCATGATTGTCAACACTTCAGAGTTTGAAAATAGTATTGATAGTTGAAAGAGATCTTTAGACTAATATGATTCCTTATTTGCAAGTCGTCTTTCTCCTATTACGGTTCTTCTTTCGTTGCATATTGCTGAAATTTATTCCAAGTTGACCTCTTTTTTGTTGCTGTTTCTGTTTGTTTTACGGTGATTTCCTGTGATTAACCCAATTAAAAAGGATTTAACACATGTCTGATTTGAAACATTTTATTGACATGCAACACTGAATTCTTATTGGGAATATGCAAGCAAGAAAGCAAAAAAAAATCAATCGATAAAGCGAGCGGGCTGCCTAGCCGGGGCGAGCAGTAACGAACTTTTATGTTACAGCAATTTGTTCCTTTCACTTGTTACCGCGCTGGTAACTTTTAAATGGAACAACTAAAAGTTCGCGGGGCGAAACAATATTGCTCCGTGGCGATTTGTTAGCAAATTGTTCCGCGTAATTGTTACCAGCGCGGTAACTTTCTTCTCTGTGTGTAAGAGAGAAAGAGAAGGGAAACTGTTGCATGTGAATATGTACATATGTATGTACATACATATGTAGTATGTCTCAACATGGATATGTTTACAGGTCCAGTTGAATTTGTCGCCCTGGAAGAAGTGGAGACGGAGGAGCCGCGGCGGAAGTCGCCGCCGAGCTATGGCGCCGTGGTGGCAGGGAGGACGCCGGCGGCAGGAAACACGGCACAGTTCATTCCTCCACTCTCGCCTATGGAGAGGGGCGCGGTGAGGAATGAGAGGGGCCATTGCATGAGTCATTCCTCGTTCTCTCCAGCGGCGGCCCCCTGTGACTGAGCTGCCGCCCCTGTACGAGGAGGCTGCTCCGCACGCCCTGCACTCCCTCTCGTCCGCCGCTCTCTTCCCTCGCATCGCAGACATCCGCACCCCTCGCGGTGCCCTCCGTCCTCTCGGTGCCTGTCAGGGAAAACAAACATTTCTACTTCATAAAGAAGCCAAGTATCGAATGATTCTACATTAGTCCATTAGGGCTATTTTGACTGCGCGCCCGCAAATACTTGAGACTTCTTTTGCTTAGAGAGCGTGTGAAATAGGAGAGTGTCTAGCACACACAATAAATGACAAAATGAGCCATATTGTGGTGGCTTGTAACATTGTAACAAGTACTAGAAACATAATTGGCCAAACTTTCTGGAACTTCTTTTTTAACAAATGCGAATTGATCTACGTTCCTAAAATCACAAGTTAATTATTCAGTGGAGGGCTACTTTAAGTCTATTTTATGTTCTCAGAGCACAATATGCTATTGTTTTGGTTGCAGCCGAGACAGGTTCCTTCGCGACTCCTCCATCTCCCCGCCACACTCTGCGACCTCCTCCTCCGCTCCCTCTTCGTCCTCCCCGGATGCTACCTCCCATTCTGGAGAGAAGACAACCGAGACGGCTCTCCGTCTCTTACCTCTAGCAAAAGAACGAACTTTAAGCTCATGCATTTATCATAATTTGATGTCAGGACAGTCTAAATGCTCTTCTCTTCTGTCTGTAAACCACACAGTACGAATGATTAAATAATCACAATATCTAAAAAATAAAAAAAAACTATCTACGGGTGCATATTGAGTGAGGCAAGAATTTATATAAAAAATTGCACGATAAAGCGACAAACAAACAAAATATCTCGTAGAAAATTGAATTCGATTCAAATCATCTCTTGGGGTTCCATAAGATACATAGTAGTAACACAACATAATCAAAAAAATATATATTTATGTTTGTATCCTATTCATTACTTAATGAGTCTCTGCCAGAGAACTACTTTAATTTGTTAACCAGGAACCACCTTTAGTTTGTTTACTTACCAAAGTGTAGGTTATTCAAGGAAGTGAAATAAAAAGAGTTCACGTGCCTATTATGTGCATATCACAACTCCTTTGCTTGGCTGTAAGAAAACGAAGATCTAATTGTATTTGAATGCAAATCTCTGCTAGTTCTTGAGAAGGTTGCCAATGAGGGCGTATCAGTATATATTCATGTCACGTCGCTCTAATTCGAAGTGCACGCCCAGTTCAATTCCACCTGCAAGTTATAGAGTGCATTGTACTTCTTTCATGCTCTTCTCCTAACAATCCTTTTTAAATCCAGAATTATTTGCAATGATCCCTAAAGACGGAATTCCTTTCATAGACTCCTCTCTGTTCCATTACAAATTCAATGGAGTGCCCTTTGTCAAAGACACGAAGTATCTCAGCATCTCTCTTGCAGTCTCTGTTATCGTGCCCTCTTGCCCTGCAGTTCTCTCTTCCACAACTTCCCCTTCTTTGCCTGCCGTTGTTAGGGGATACAACTTATATTGTCTCTCCCTACGAAGTGCGCAAACTTTTTATGCCCTAATCCCTTAACATTTCAAGGCTTCCGGGGCGGAAATTATCATCATGCCGTTTTCTCACTCTCTTTCTCTCGCTCTCTATTTCTCTTTCTCTCCCTTTCTCCATCCATAATTATGAAACCTATACATGCCTACACTTCAACCCGTATGTCAATTGCGAACTTGCCAGTAACTCGAGTTATCATTTTTATTTCACTTTCTCAATGTTTTCAAATAACTCACTTAAGTTGATATGGTGGAATAATGAGTGAGTGAGTGCCGTGATATCGCCCAAAGGTGAGTGTTCTTATTATGTGTCCTAAGCGTGTAACAGAGGACTCCCAGACAGAACGAGAGCTCTTGCCATTTCTTTCAATTCGAGTTTGTTTCGATGACCTTTAAGACAGTCAGATTTGTTCCACGCATTCTAATAATCCTTTTTATCCTATGAAGGCACGCTCTTCCCCATACTGAAGAGTCGTCAGTGTTCTCCCTTCTCAGCCTGGAAACACTCCAATTTCTCAAGAACATTCTATATTCTAGGGCTCTTTTACATTTCGTGTTGCTGGTTACACTCGTTCTTATGCCTGAATGAAGGCATAATTTCAATTCAGTTTGTTTTTGAAACCTCAATGACTTAATTTAAAGCATAAATTCTGAAAATGTCGAGATTTCTTGGATGTTGTGCCAGGATCTCTCTCGTGACCGGCGTACTGATTAAAGGCTTCTTCCCTATGGATAGGAGGCACCCCTCGGACACCTCAAATCCCATGCCCTAGGCAACAAGTATATCTTTCTAGAGAGGGAAAGAGAGCGATGAGAGAGTAGAAATTACATGGTGATAGGGGAGAATGCAACGGGCAATCTGCGGAATTACATGGAGGCTGCTTCTGCTTGTTTCTAGGGCTTCTTCTACAAGAATAGATTTTTCTCTCTCTCTCTCACTCTGACGTCACCGCCCGCAAATAATATTTGATTGTGCCATTTTTACACTGTATTCTAGAAAAGCAGCCTTGCAGAACCGCTTGGAGATAGGTGCATTCAAAATTCCTTGGGTTTTTTTTATATAAACAACATCCTAGATTTATTTCTGACTTGTCTGTAAATCTTTTCAAATGATTTTTCGCTGTGAAGCACGGAGATCCAGCTTCTGTCCGATAACATTGAAACTAAGTAGATAACGAAAAACATTACTTGGCTCAGCATGTTGCTCAGTTATTACGCTTTCCAGCAATTCTCCGTCGCGTACAATTCTGAAATGCGTTACCTCTCACTCTCTATCAAACTCTCTTACTTTTTAGTGAAATATTTTTCATATTAAATGAGTAAGCATTGAGCTTGTATAATTAAATTCGTATGTTTCTGGGAAGAAAGTTGAGAACTCGTAGATACTTTCTGCTACGTTTGTTTCGTTTCTAAGTATCAATGTAAATGGTGTCTGCCATGGAGTGAGAGAGTTGAGTCAAACGAGGTGTGGCTCCGTGACGGAGACGGAGAACTTCGCACGCTCTCCTCTGAGAATGGTCTCCTTCTCCTCATTATCAGATATTCAACTATTATTCTGCACTCTCTTATTCGAGACTTTGTTGTCCTCAGTGTTTCCGTTGCTGGCGCAGTAGTTTCGATTGTTGATTACGTTACTTTGATTGCAAAATGAGTATTTGCTTGAGATGGGCGAGCTTGGAGCGCTCTCTCTCATCTTCCTTCTCTACACTCTCGCCGTCTCTTTTCTGATCATCAGCCTCTTCAGGCAAGTGAAATCCTATGAAATCCAGAAACAATATAAACTATGTCGCAGCTTTTTTCTTATTTATTCAGAATGCCTGGAGCAAAATGATAATAATAGAAAAAAAATTGCATGTAGTATACTAAAAGATTAAAGAAGAAGAAAAATGGGTAAAGAATTTCTGCGAATCTCCCGCATTGAGTACCTGGCTAGTATCAGGAGAAACCATTCGTTGCTTGAATAATCCTTTCCTGGGATCGAAGATACATTTATGTAGTATGTTCTGGCCATCCGGTAGTCATCTCAATCGTTGTCTGCAGTGTTCATTCTGCGCAGGCTCATTCATCTTTCAAATGAATCGCAAAATGATATGCTGACTATATATAGCAATCTGAAGTATTAGAAGCCTGCTGACTTGAACTGTAAGTGTTTGAGATGCCTGAGGCGTGCAGTGCGTGACTACGTGACGTGGCATCTCTTCTATCTCGGCCTCTCTTTGGCTGCCCTGAATATCTTCGGCTACTTCCGAATTCTCCTCAGCATCACAGCTGCTCATTCTTCAGCCCTGTCAGTACAAGCAAAGTTCATTTCGTCGAACACACTTTGCATATAAAAGCTGGAAAAGACACCCTAACTGACAACTCATTGCATGGGTGTCTCTTTACTGAATCCAAGTTATTCATAGCGGATTAGCACCATCTTGTAACTGACAATGAATACCTACCACCTCAACTATTCCTTTTCCTGGATTTTATGACTAAAAATGCAGTCGAAAGATATTCTTGCGAAAACTCTTCGAAATCTGCAGTACAAAAGCCACCTTGTGAATGGTGCTCGAAGAGTGCATGGAAAGTGCTTCTTTTCTTCTCAATTGTCCTCCTTGTGTCACAAGATTTGACGAAACAGAAATTCTCATTATTGCAATAATGTTCCCCTCCTCGCTACAACGTGGTAAGATTATAAAATGACATGTGGCTAGAGACACAGAAACGAGGAGAAAGAGAAGAGACTGGCTCACGCGCCATGTCAAATCTCATTTTATGACCTAGTTGGAAAATCAGACAGCAGTCAGAAAAACTAAATCCAAATCTACCATGTCCTTAAGAGTTTGGAGTCTTTGATATAATCCCTACAAAGAGATTACGATGACGTTGCCTGGACAGGCGAAGAAGCTTCTTCCTTTTCGAGCAAAACGTTGAAATATATTAAAACGAAAGTTTCAGTGCCCAAATTGTCTACATCGGCGCTCCGTTCTCGCTCATTCTTACCGTATACTACGTGGCCTTCGGCACCGTAACTTTCTTGTCGGCAGCTCTCTTCGAGTACCGCAAAGAGGATGTTCACGCCGACGGCAGAACAACTTTGTCAGTGTCCTCTTCTTGGCTGTCTCAACTTCAATTCCACCTATCATTATAATTTTCCCATAGCGATTGGAAAATGAGACTTTGTCTTGGCGCGAGAGTTATTGCCATGGCTACATGACTTCTTTTATTAGTGCGCCTGAACTTCTCCAGTAAAATGGCACATAATATACTCTTGCATGAAATGAATTCAACGAGTGGGCGATAGTTTTCAATCTTTCACCTGGCGGAGATGACTGTAAATGTAGCCTTTTAGCATTTTGAATCAACGAATTTGATTGGGAAACATAACAGCTTTAATTGAAAAATGTAAATTTTTATCCAAGCTGTCATCGAATTGACGAGCATTTTAAGTTACTGTTTTAAGTTGAACAGATTGTGAAAAAAGAAACAGCGCTAACAAAATAAGCCGCATACTACTTGTTAGGGGAATGTATGAATGTCCGTACATACCACATACATACATACATACATACATACATACGTTATACATACATAAGTAAATTTGCACATCTATGCCATTTCCAGACATGTTTGTGTGCGTGTTGTGATAGGATAAGGAAGTATATGCTTCTTCAACGAAAGAAAGTATACATAATGCAAGAACCCAGATCTCTGTAACTTCCTGCTGTCAAATCTAAGCTATTCTGGAAGTGGATTAGTTTCTTTTGTTCTGCTTATACGAATCACGGAACATCTGTCCAATACATAGCATAGTATGTATATAGATATATGCATGTAGGTACATATGTCGGACTACTAGATAACCAAAAAGTTAAAAAGACTCGCAAAGACAGCTCAGAATGAAGAAGAAAGAGGGAGCTTGTGTTGAGGTGTTCCTTTGCCTTCGTGTGGCTTCTCTCGGTAGTGCTAGCTCTGCTGGACTCGGCTTCTGCTGGCGAGCTCCTCCACTTCACTTCCATTATCATCTTTGCTTCTCTGCTTCTCGCCACACTCACCATCATTTTTGTATGACTTTTATACATATTTTTTGAATTCGGAAAATTGATTAGTAGTTACTAGCCGGAATGTTGCCGCCTTCCTCTCAGATGCTGTACAAGTTCGTGGTGGAGAAGGTGGACGACCACTTCGCTCGCAAGCATTTCTTCGTCTGCATTGTCTTCTCCATTGTGGTCATTGCCATGCAGACGCCCAGCATGGGTTTGTTAATTTTGCATTCTTATGCTCACTTAAAGGAGCATGAAACCCATTCTTTTTTCACTTAAGCTATTACACTAGTCAGTCTATGCCCTTCATGCGAACACTTCTGCAAAGTAAAAGGATTCAGAAGTACAGCATTCGCGAGAAATTTACATATAAAAAATGTGCCTGCATCAGGGAAATTTTTGGTGCTGTACGGTACATTTCTGTTCTTTGTATGTTAAGCAGAAATTTTACTCCAGGATATTCACCACCGGCCTGTACGCGGGAAAATATTTTTTTTACATCTTTTCTTGCATTGTCGAAATAAATGAAAACAGCCATTTCCAGCCCATTTTTTCTGGTTCGTTTGTAATTCTGTGAAGATTCCCGAGGAAATATCGAAATACCGAAGAAAAAATTTCACGTTCAAAATTTTTCGAAAAGTTTTTACTAGTCCGTGGGCACTGTTTTTCAGTACAAATGATATAATAAAAGCGGAGTGAATTACAGTATCTCCGCAGTTTATTGCAGGGTTTTCCGCGTAGGAGTTTTGGGTGTTCATGCTCCTTTAAATCTTGACATTTTGTTTTCCAAATCAGTTTTTAAACATTTAATTGATTGTAGCATCGTCATTTGCGCTTCTCTTCTTCGCGAAAGATCACCAAGTGCAGGCGATGCCTTTTGGAGCCCAATTCAACGTTTCGGTGCTCAACGAATTCTTTCCCGGTAGGACACTGAATATTCTGTCAATGAATGATTCTGGGTGTGCGTGAATTCCAACCATAAAGTGTGTGTCTTTGCAGTGTTCTCGATCGCCCTTTCGTTCCTTTTCTTCGCTTCCCTTCGTCACGGACTCTCTCAGCTGATGCGACCCGTTCCCGTTCTTCCTGCTTCTCTCACTGAAGCCTACCATCTGGAAGGTATTCATCTGAACAGAACTCGTCTTGTTACTCCTTCACACATCCTCTCCTTCCCTCCCTTCTCTTACACACGCTTCTTCTCCCTCTCTCTCTTTCTCTCTCTCTCTCTCTCTCTCTCTCTCTCTCTGCAGGTGCCCCTCAACGTCTGTTCGGTGGCCGTAGCGCGGTGGCCCCTCCTCCCCCCTTCGGCTTCGTGCCCCCTCCTCCCCCGTACGCCATCTACCGTTCCATGCAATCCACTAACACGGCTGTTTCCGACTCTCATCGTCGCCACAGCCATTCCTGCATTTTCGCCGTTTTCGGAGGCGCAAAACGTTAGTTGCTGCTGTCAGCTGTAAAAGGGCATCCATCCCCTACAATGTGCTCCTATGTCTTCAAAAGTTCTTCTTTCAGCTCCGCCAAACAAGGATGAAGTGCAGCTTCAGCCGGCTGCCCTGCTCCCTCCTCCCCCTCCTCCCCCTCCCCCACCGGCCACTCCTCCTCCTTCCATCGATATCTCTCCTCCGGCCGCGCGGTGTCCCAGCCCTGGTCGCGTATTCTCTCCTCCTCCCAACTACTCCGAACATCCCCAACCGCATGAAATCGTTTGATATTCATATTTATCTTGAGTTGTTGCATGCATCCTCATCATCGGCTATAGTGTTAAACTAGAAGACAAATTGAATTCAGCGGGTACAATTCTTTTCTATTTCTTTTGATGTCTTACTTCGATATTTTCAATGATATCATATCCTATTCCGAATCTCTGAACAGGTGTTAATTTTAAATCATTTTAATATAAACGGATTTTTAATATTTAACTCGTCTTTCTGAAATTGTAACGTAAGGGCTTGTTACACCTTCATATTTTTTGAACGTTTGCTGGTCTTCGTACAGGAAATATCATTTTGTGCTGATTAATTGTGAATCTTCAAATACCTAGTTGATGCATTCATACGTTCGTAATACGTGTATTAAAATAGTGTCACATTTACAAGGCATAATCTTACTAATCTGATTCTAACGGATTTGATAGCCATGAATAAACTAGATTCAAAAAATAAATAAATTCACCAAGTGAGAAGAAAGGCACAGATTAAAGATTATTCAACAGTTGCAACCGTCTCTGGAATGGGTGAAGGCGACATGAGGGGCGGAGATCCCATGTGTATTAGATGGTGCAGGCAGCTCATTCAAATATTTCTTCTCCTAAAATATGAAGTAATAAATTTAAAAAAAAATTCCGTCTTTTATTACTCTGAGAAGTATGTAGGAAAGCAAGAGAAGAAGCAGGAATAAGGAAACTCCCCCTTGCACGGAGTCGACACTCGTTTATCTTTCTTGGCGCGTATCGAAAGAACAGACAGAGCAGACCAACCACGACTATTATCATGGCTATGATGGCGAGGTGGCGGAAGCTTCAGTGAGTCAGAGAGAAGAAGATATGAGAAGGATCCACAACATTTCAAAGGAGAAAGAGGAACTAGCTCGTAATATCGTATATAAAGTTGAGCTAACTCAATTCGATGTGGCAACACTGCCAATCACAGCAATGACATGCTTTCGGACACACCCAGTATATCAGACGCGGCCTAAACGGATTAACTATCTTTTATTTGGGTTTCACATTTTGATAAAAGGTAAATAAATGGTTGGTCCTTCAGACATCTCGAGAAGAGAGATGGTTTCTTCATCAAGTGCATCCCCAGTGGATCGAGAACACTCTCTGAGTCCGCAGTGGGAGTCATGCTTGGCAGAGACAATGCAGCCAGGCAGTGACCGGCCAGAGAAGAAGAACTCCGAGCCATCCACTCTGCCACGAGGAACCCATTACACTATCAGCAATCCAATCACTTCTTGTTCATCTCGTTCAATTGCTCATACCTTAGTCGATCCATATCTTGAAGATTGCGGGATTCACTTAAGCTCCCATTGAAACGCTTCAGAAGATGTTCTCCGATGTCTGCAGCTGAAATACGCGGGCGCCTAGTAAACAGCTTTGAACATGCAACGTTGACTGAATTTTATATTCACAGTAAAAGCTCTTTTCAATGTTAAATAGTTTCTACACTTCATATTCCGCTGCTTTACTATTGATCGGCAGCTCAGGGAATGCCATGCGAGCTGAAAGTTATCATTAGTAGGAACTATGTATATACATAAGCACATTTACATCAATAAATAAAAAGAAAATCAAATGATCAAGTCGAAGGTGTGAACATTTTTATCTATATAGTTAAATTAACATTTACTCACCAGTAATGATAAATGTGAAGAATTTTGTAAATTTAAGCGAAAACATTTTCGCAAGTCGCTTTCACTTTCAGAGATTGTTCAGGAAGACGTTAGCTTTTCCAATCTGTTGCCTAGCAGAACATGACGCGTCCTGAGTTGTCAAGGTTTTGGCCATCAATTCCTAGCTCGGGCAAAGTGTTGTTCACTATATATTTTTTATATGTTATTTTCATAGGAGAGAATTGTTTTGAATCTAACCCTTTATTTTGGTCCAGTTTCAACTTCAAGAGAAGGAAATAAGTCACTTCGAAGAAGTGCTGCATAGTCTAAAGGGAGTCACGAGAATAATGAGCTGTGATATTCATCTTCTTCCCGTTATGTTTTCTTTGCTATGTGCTGTTTCCGAATTTGCCACGCAATTCCTCTTCGTTTCTTGTCAAAGTCATCGTTTACAAAGCCAGATCCTTTAAAATGGAACAGCAACACGAAAAAACTAGTTCAAAAGCCCGAGAGATTTGTGTAAAGAATTTTTCTCATTTTTGGCTACATTAAAGCATTTGCTCCTATCGGGCTTTGTAAACGATGACTTGGACCAGAAACGAAGAGGGATTGGGTGGCAAACTCGGAAACAGCACAAGTCTCTTCGCTGTGATAACGCATCATTCACTGATCGCGAGAGCTGGCGAGGAATCAGAAATCGTCTCCTCTCATGTTCTTCGCTTATGTTTTAAAAAGGGTAATTTTCTTGCTAGCGGCTCGCAATAAGTAAACATATACATACATACATATGTACATAGTATGAGTAATAAGAATCTGGCAATTATCGCATGAATGATCGAGCTTGCTGCTAAACAAATCGCATTTTGTGAATTGTTACGTTAATTTGTTTTCTTATGACTGATGATATCTACGAAACCCATTTATCGGAATACTGCGAGAGAAAGAGATAGAGAGAGAGAGAAGAGAGAGAAGAGAGCAACTAACCACTATTCTTGGTGGTCCAAAAGACACTTGCGCTTGCTGCTGTGTCAGCCGATTTGCACCAGCGAAGTCGCCCGTCCGTTCCATGGCCAGTAAGCGAGGTGAACGACACGCCGACTAATCTGATGCAGAATTCGTGTAATATATCTTTGATAACGACTATTTATGAATATGGTCAGCGAACTTCGTGAAAATCATTGGAATAAAAAGAGCATATGTATATATGTACAGGCTAGAGATTTGCGCCATTCCATTCGTATTGGTTCCTTGGAAGTCTTGTGAGTCCATTGCCATGCCTATCTCCATCTTCCTTCCTTCCGTATTCTGATGGACATTGTTAATTGTTTTTCATATGGCATCGGATTTGTAAAAATCGTCCTTAAAGCAGTTTTACCGTGAAAGTGATGTGATAGTACTGTCATATAGTGTCATATACTTCCAGTGAATCCAGGAGATGTTGCAATCAGAGTCTCACCCCAACTGTGAAGTTAGCGGCAAGTCCTAACAAAAAAAAACATAGAGTATGGAAAGGTTTTTTCTTGTGTAATTGCATACCTTCCAGTACTGTAGCTTCAAAACTGGAAGATCCTCCCTGAGGAAGAATGACAGAGGCCAGCGGAGAAAGAAGCTTTGCAAATATATTTCCTCGTCTGGAAAAAATATTCTGATACTTTCTGCCAGCTAATATTGAAACAGACGCTGTTGTGTACAGTTGAGGGCAATCTGGGCCAGAGATGCAGACGGTTGAATTCGGTGTGTGTAGAGTTAAATTAATGACTTCAAATTAAATTAGAGCGCTCTTATGGAACTGACCGATCCGAGCTCAAAATTATGCAGTGTAAGGCATTGCTCAGCGTTGAGAATCGTAACGGACTTCGTAGCAGAAGCCGTGATCTTCCTCAGACACTGTGAAAAAATTATGTAATTATTTCTAAATAATTAAATCTAAATAAAATCGCGGTGACGTGAAGTACCGTGTGGAATGTAGAAGTAGAAAGGATAAGTAGGCGAGTTATCGGGACATTGAAGACCCCGTAGAAGACATTGGCTGTCAAGGAGAGCGGAGTCTTGCGTCCATTGCTGGCAGTCGTGTGCTTCACTCCGACGAGGTCGGCCGGTCTAGAAAGAAAGCATCAGCAATAAATGGTTGAATTTTTCATTGGCACGTTGCAATGATGGTCTTCTCTGGTTGCTGGCAGACATAGTCATTCTGCAGATATTTTTGCGGAGTGTCCTTCTCGGCCAATGCGAAAACATTGCAGCCTTCCTTGCAAGTTACCGATCGCTGCAAACAATAATTTCATTCCAGGGCTTTCATTTAAGAATATTGCAAACGAGTCAGTCTATGAAATGGGAAAAGGGGTGACAGAGCTATGAGTGAGGGTTATTGACGTTCAAAGATTACATTAGAATGACTAAGAATGTACTCTTTTCACGCCCAAACTTTTGTAAGACGAGATAGGAAAAGATGCATTGTAAACAGAGAATAAAGAATGAGAGAGATTCAGACGGAGACAGTTAGAGGATGAATGAGAGCGATGGTGCAGGAAGAAGGGGTATAGATACATACATAGGTGATATAGTGAGAAAGAAAGAGTGGGAGATAGATGACAGAGAGGTAAAAATAACGACAAATGTTAATACGCAACGTCTTTTCTTATTTAGTACTTCTACAGAAAAATAGTTCGGGTTATATTTGTGGGAAGAAATGCTGACCAATGGTTGTAACTTTTCGGAAACTTCACCATGGAAAGAGTGGAGAGGAATGAGCGAAATGGAAATGAATACCAATCATCTCATAATTATGAATGGAAAAGAATGAGAGGAACAATTTGCATCTTGAGAACGAAATCTTTTCCGCATAAATGTCCAATCTTGGTCGAAGAAGCCTTCGGGGATAAGGAGGACGAGTGCCAAGTAGCGATCTGCGGTCTCGGATAGTTTCCTTCCAAGCACTTTCCACTTCATGAATAAAGATGGAAGGAGAGAGAGAGAGAGAGGGAAGGTAAGAGAGAGGAAACAAGGATAGAGGGAAATGGAAATATCGAGGAAGAAAGAGAAAAGAGTAAGAGAGTGTGATGCCCGTATTCTGCACTGAACCACACAAAAACGCCAATAATGCTGCAACAGCTGAATCGGAAAGCAGTTTTAGTCCATCATCACAAACATTTCATCCTTGAGACCACTGACCTCATCCATGGATGCCAATGACAATGTCTTGTAATTATATTATATTTATTCATATTTATTTATGTAGACTCATCTTTACAAAATTGAACCTGAAGAATATTGTAAGAATCTACAAGGGTAGCTAGTAGATCACAAACTGCTTTAGCACCTTGATTTATGTATATATCTAAATACATATGCAGCTCCTTGAATATTTGACACTAAAGGAAATTAGAATGTCGGCCAGCCTCCGACCCCCGTCGGCCACGACACGTTTCCTGAAATATGAGCTTCTAGTAAGACAGTTTTCTAGATGAAAGTCTGATAAAAAGGTTTCTGGATAGATAAATGTACATATGTATGTATATACATAAATATAATGTGAATGCACCCATCATGTAGATACACACAGTAACGCCCAACATTATTAATCAATCCAATTGAGAGGATAACTCCAAGCTATTTAAATAATTCAAACTGAAATTGCGGAGCGGGACGCATTCTTATGTGCATTTCTTACAGGGAAGCGTTTTCGCGTTTTAGATCGAACATTTATCAAGTTAAACCGAAAACATCATAAAATTACGAAATCTGTAAGGGCCATATTTTCAATTATTTAGAAGCTTCTATTCCAAGAGATGCCGGACCGAAAGATACAGACTATAACAGTCTTAAACTAGCTTATTGTTATTTGTGAATAATTATGCTTCATTGACAATTTCAGAATTATATATTGCTTTTAGTTTACTTTTACATGACTTTCAATTTCGAAGAAGCATATTTTCATACAAAACTGCCCACAAACAGCGGAAAAATGTGTGACCCTTTCAGATTAATGTTATTTTATGGCATTTTCAGCATACTGCTTGACTAAGGGTTATTCGGTATCTCGAAATTACTTCCCTGTAAAAAAACATTCATGAGAATGCGACCCGGCATTCCAGTTTTAATTATTTAAAATAATTGAATAAATCCGATTAATTGCGGACCCAATAATGCTGGAGGGTACTGTACTTGCATAGAATGAATAATGAGTACAAATACTGATTGTGAGAGCATTGTGATGACTGGGATGGCAGAATTCCCTACCAGCCAGCAACTCGACGATGACGGCTGTGGCGACGGCGTCGGGAAGGGAAAAGTCGCCAGGAAGGGAGGGGAGGGAAGGAGGGGAAGAGGAGAAAAAGGGCAGCAGAGCAGCCGCTGCCTCCACTGATTTGCACTCTTTCAGCACTAGACACGTCTGCAACAGTTCAATCAAAAAGAGGGAACGCAAGAAAATATGTACATATGTCCCTACATACATACAGTGGCGCTCAGAGAAACGTGAACTTTTGGTTTTTCACACATATTTTCCTTCAAAGTTTATGAAAGTTAATGAAATTTTCAGGGTTGCTTCTTTATACTGTCAGATAATTAGTAGCAGCTTATTGGTTTCATTGATCCACTACAGGGCTAGAAAAAATCAATAATTTGAATTACCTAGTTTTGCACATTTATGCGTGCTAGACAAAATGATTTATTTCTTTGGTATTCTGGTAATTTTTATTGTATAGATGGTTGATATTTATTCTAGAACATCTCTGTAATAACTTTTTGGTCTAATAGCTATTTTATCACATGCGGTTACATGATGCCTGCCTCCAGGTCGCGATCCATGCATGCGGCCTGAGATGCAGAAGGTACAGGAGGATAAAATCCATCATTTACTGCTGTGCCTAGAGTATTAATGATGTCAAATATTCGAAGGTAATAACTAAACTAATTTAAATGGTTAATTGCGCTGTGAAAAATAGGTGCTAACAATTTTTGCACACTTTGAACAACCCCGTGAACTTTGGACCGCTGCGCTGAAGTACCAAAATTGGTGTGTTATGCAGGGCTGCGTGATTGGAATACCGTTTTGCCTATCTATAATGATAGTTAACAGGCTTTTCCACATTCAGAAGCTATATTTCATCTCTGGCATCACGAGGCCACAAAGTAAGGGGTAGATCGTTTGAATGTTCCTAACCTTAGAATTGGACGGTGCTCTAGAAGGCAGGAAACTAAACCTGAAATTTTTTAGCTCGTGTCGAAATTAACCTTACTCGATACAACAGAGCGTTCTGCAATAGCCTAAATCTCAATTTGCTAATTCAAGGTTGTGATTTAGGTAAAACAGACAGCCGTGAATTCACCGTACTCCTCTATGGCAGTGTTCATTCAAACAAGCTACTGTTCCTTGTGGCCTCTTCAAACCGGGGATCAAATAGGGCTTCTGAATGTGGAACAGCCTATTAACTATCACAATAGATAGACAAAACCGTTTTCCAAAAACGTACCCCTGCACAACATCACTTTTAGCACTTCCGCGCTGCGGACCAAAGTTGACCGTGGTATCTAAAGTGTGCACAAATAGCTGGCACTTAATTTCCACAGCTCAAATAGCCTTCTGCATAAGTTCAATGATTCTCTGAAAATATGTTAAAATCATTATTACCATAGTATAGCAGTAAATGATGGATTTTATCCTCCTATACCTTCTGCATCTCAGGCCGCATGCATATATCGAGACCTGGAGGCAGGCATCATGTAATCGCATGTGATAAAGTAGCTATTAGACCAAAAAGTTATCACAGAGATGTTCTAGAATAAATATCAACCATCTATTGAAGAAAAACTACCAAAATACCAAAGAAATAAATCATTTTGTCTAGCCCGCATAAATGTGCAAAACTGGGTAATTCAAATTATTGATTTTTTCTTGACCTGTAGTGGATCAATGAAACCAATAATCTGCTACTAATTATCTGACAGTATGAAGAAGCAACCCTGAAAATTTCATCAACTTTCATAAACTTTGAAGGAAAATATGTGTGAAAAACCAAAAGTTCACGTTTCTCTGAGCGCCACTGTATTTGCAATGGAGAATCAAACAATGTATAAAAATATACAAAAATATCTACATGTCAGGTGCAGATGCGGAGAAATGAATTTTATTAAGGTCCCTAAGAGACCTTAATTAAATAGTATGTGTTTTGTTTTTTTTTTTTTTACAGAGTTAATTTTTATTCAGTGGACGAAAATGAATGCTATGTATGTGCGAAATTCTTTACTGAGGCGCAACGTGCTACTGAACGGGCGATGCGCTGCATCTTTCTACTGGAATTTGTCTAGTTTGAACAGAAAACACCATTGAAATGCGTCCTGAGAAAAAAAAAGAAAAAAATTATATAATTAATTTACTTAATGTACTTGAAATTTTGGGCGGTACTATTCGTATATACGAAAAAAATAAGAATATAATGACCTGAAGTGGTTTGAAAGGAGAATTAGTCATCTCGTTGTAGAGCATCCAAAGATTACTCTTCACAAGGAGCAGACAACGACGACGATACTACACAGAAGTCAGTCAGTTCAGCAATGCCTTTGCTTGAACAACCGACTCATCTTAGAGATCAAGAAGTAACTTGAAAAGTGAAATTTGCTGACATTTGGATGCCGCTTGCATTCATGGCGGAGTTGATTTAGCAGTTTTCGTCGGCTGGGAATTCGAGCCTGTAGAACTTAAGTCTCTTAAATATACAAAAATATGCTTAAAGTCTCTGAACAGCAATAGGATAAAGAGACTCTAATCGTAAGGTGAAAAGAAGGAAGAGGAGATGCCTGGAAGAAGCCGTAGACTGTACGGAGCGCGCGCTGGCAGAGATCGCATGTCTCTGAGGGAGTCAGAGAAGATCCCAGCTGCTGTCCATACAATAACATTTAGCTTTCTGTTAAGGACGATATCGATCACAAAAGGTAGCACATTCCGTACCACTATTTATTTTTAATTAAACAAAGTAAGAGAGCATGAGTATGTAAATGATTTTAACCGCGGCAGCGGCGAGAGTGGCGAGAAGCGTAAGGGGCACTTGGAGGCGCATTCGTCGTGGAAGAGAAGTGATGAGCAGCTTCCTCACTGTTTCTCTCTCTCCCTCTTTCTCTCTCTCGATCTCTATCTCTCTATCACCTTTCCTCTTCCCTCCCTCCGCCGCCCAGGGGGCAATCAATGCACTGCGCAGCTTGGAAGCAAGATGCTGATGTTTGAAAGGAGAGACGAGGTTTGTTTGAAGATTGATAGGGAGCATGTCAGAAGGCAACGACAGGAGCATGTCAGGCAATGAAACAAACAATGATATCAGGTGCCAGTTAACGAAATGTAAACGCAGAAAGAGGGGAAGAGATGAAAATGAGAGAGAGAGAGAAAGAGAGAAGAGAGAGAGAGAGAGAGAGAGAGAGAGAGAGAGAGGGAGGGAGAGAGAGATTGAGCTAGTGACATTATAAAGGGATAGCTAGAAAATGAAGAATTCAAGAAGAGCGTGGTGATATTCCGACGAAGAACGAGCACATAATTCGACTCTCCTCAGGCGGTCTTGGCCACGCCCGTAATCTTGGCTCTGTTTCCTTCCTTTGGTTTCCTCTCCGTTCCCTCTTCTTTTCTTCTGCTTTCCCTACTGCTCTATCAACTCGTAAGCTTTTCCACTCTCATTCTCCTCGTATCCTCATGGTCTCTTCCATCCCTCAGCTTCCTTCAGCTGAACTAGGTGGCTGGCTCTCCTTGCAAAGCTTCCATCTCTCTTCTCTCGAAAGTAGAGTTCATTGGTCTGCCCGTTTCGGAGTCGATCTCGCATGCCGATAAGAGAGAGAAGGAGAGTGAAAAAGTGGAATTAGATTTTGTATAGAAAAAGAGGAGGACATGGTGAGTGCGAGAGAGAGAAAGAGAGAAAAAGAGAAAGAGAGAGAGAGAGGGTGAGACTGAGAATGAGAGAGCGAGAAGAAACAGCACCAAAAGGTAAGGATGGCGGGCAGGTGAGAAGCGAAGTCGGCTTGACTTGTCATGAATGGTGGTTCTATTCCTTGTAAGAAAGGAACACGTTTCGTTTCATTATTCTTCGGATAAGAGAATGCAGTTTCAATAGCATTCCCTTAGTCAAGAGCCTCAACCCTGTTACTCCTAGAAGATCTATATGCACAACATGTTTTCTCCCATTGTGTAACTTACACATTTATCCGGTTATTGTATCTTTCAGTCGTCGCCATGCCTTGATCAGTGATATTTTGAATGCTTCATTCGATGTCCGCATGAAGAATGGATAACAAGAGTGACGAAGGGAGTGGACATCAACCTAGAACATCATCAACAGTTCTTTGCACATCTAGCGGCCTCTACATCTCTGACAGGCATATCATACTCATCTATTCGTCTTTGTAATTCTGAGAAGGGTCAGGGGTGGGGCTAGCGGAGCAATCTTTGAGATACGAATACAAAGTGTCGAGAGAGAGAGAGAGAGAGAGCGAGAGAAAGAGAGAAAGAGAAAGCCCTAAGGAACCAACTGCTCTATTTCGCTATGCAGAAGCGGTAAGGAGAGGGGAAAAAAGTAGCATGAGGATAATAAGGCCGCATGCATTGGCAGCTATTGTGGACATAAGCAAGGGGGTAGAGGGGAAAAGCAGGGCACACTTCACTTCAACACAGAACACTAGAAGAATTCAAGTTAACATTAACGGAGCAAAATCACTTTATTGTCATATCTGTGAAGGAGTAAAGCGTGTGCATGGGACAGAGGAATCTCTGAGATGAGCCTCAGGGATCAGAGAACAATCACGGGGAGTTGACCGGGAAACGGAGGGCGGAGTTACGAGGTGTAAAGCTCCGGCAGGTTGGGGAAGGACGGCAACTGAGGAAGAAATATACAGAAATAGAGAAAGGAAAATAGAAAACTACAGATCGATGGGAAATACTGCACTTGATGAGGAGTGAAAAGTTAGTAGTGAAAAAGATACCTTTTACTTCGGAGCAGAATTGTCTTAATCAAAAGGGAGGAGAGGTTTGGCACTTGGCCAAGAAAGGAGCAAGTGATTCGAACGGTTCATGAAAGAGTTGCAGATTGGTTCGGAAAAGAAGACACCGGAACATCCTAGACGACACTCGGGGCTAGCGAAGGTATAAATGTACTTGGCAACTGCGATTCAAGGAGTGCTGGAGGAACAGCTAGGAATAAATACAACTATCAAGAAAATTTCAGGAATTCCGGCTCGCTTTAGTTGAGAAGGAAACGAAGGCAGAAGAAAGACGCTGAGAGAAGAGATAATCGGTCGAGCATGATACATTTCTATATACAGGAAAATCTAAAAGATAGCAACAAAATTAAACACTGAAAAGTATTGCAGCTAGCCCTAATGTACGTGCCATCATCTATGCATAATACAATCCGACAGACAGAGGATTACTTTTTGAAACAAAAAGGTTTTTAAAAACATTCCTCGGTTAAGGTCGAAGTTTCGTCGAAGCACTAAGGCCAATGCTGAAACAGGGCTGAGGAAGTCTATCACAAGGCAATTGGAGTTGCTAACTGGGTACGGTAGGATGGGTGGGAAGAGGATGAATATGAGGAAACTTGCACACCGGGAATATGTGCTACTACATAGAAGTATGTACGTATATTTGCAAGAGAAATTAGTGAGTGATTAGACAGACATCCTTCATAGGATACTGTAGGTGCCCCTGAATCAGGGAGGACCGTGACTATTTCGTCTCCATTGCTAGAGCAGTCGGTGGTTGCATGACCGTAGGGTTGGGAGTTAGAGTGGAGGCAGGGGGCGGGGCGAGAGAATCCGATCCGTGCGAGACTACGGCGCCAGAGGAAGCCCCGCCCATTCCAGAGGCAGTGGAATCGAAGACATTCATAACATCCATCTTGAGCACGAAAGGAATGACAGTCTCGATGGAAAGAGAGCCGATGAGACCGGAGAAGAACAGCTCGACGAGTACGGACGAGCGCAGCCATCTGAACACACCTCACCTATCATTCACTTCCATCGTGATCACGGGCATTTTAAAAGCGCCTGTCTTTTTCATCTCTCTCTTCCTCTGAAACTATTTATGAAAGTGCTAATTGCTTTGAATGAGAGGAAAGAGAAAGGAACCTCAGAGTGGGAAGAAGCTGAAGGATGCGAGAGAATCTCTCGAGGGCGGCAGAGACGGATGCCGTGCTGACAGCGTCGGTGTCCTCGAGGGAAGAGTCCTCCCCACTCGTGCCAGCCGACCCTCCCCCGGACGAAGACGAAGAAGAGTGCGGCCAGGACACCAGCAGATGCTCGTACAGCTCCTGGCACGCAACCACATTCGCAGTCCGCGCATCGGGAGACTGATGCGACGATGGCAGGTCTGAAGACGAACAGTTAGAGCCAATTAGAAAACACTCTCGAGTGTAAATAATCTAGACACATGAGTTCGTCTTTAAATATGTGAATGAGTGCAAAATGATCGAATAACCATTGGCGGTGAAGGAGATGAGCTTCAAGTAAGCAAACTCAACGGGGCCGAGACGGGCAGAATCGAAACGGGCGACCAGTTCAAGAAGAGCTGAGATCTGCTCGTGTACTGCCTCGTACTTCTCTTGCTTCAGCTGGCCTGAAAAGTCCCAACAATTCATTTTTGTTGTCTCAAATAAACATTGCTATAGCTCTAAGTTCCTTCAATCTCTCCTTCCCTGTCTCTCTCTCTCTCTCTTTCTCTATCTCTCTCTCTCTCTTACTTACCAATGCGACTGCACGTGGCGAGATGCGCATTGATAGCCTCGAGCATGTGAGGCAGACCAATGCTGCCGGCTGACTGCATGAGTCCCAACACGAAGAGATCGCACCACTTCGACTTCATCGTCGTCTCGATAGTCAGCGACCTTAAACAGAAATGGGATAATGTTATATTCTTTGCAATGTCTCAAACATACATATATCACAAATAAAACATATTCATCTCTGAGGACGTTTAAGAAAATGAATAAAAATAATAGTGAGAGGATGGAGCTGACTTGAGACCGGCATGCTTGACATTCTTCATCCAGTGAACGGAGAGAAAGAGAAGGCGACTGGCAGTCTCGCAGATGTAAGCCATGCTCAGCTCGGCCGAGCCAGCCACTGGGATCGGCAACTCGAAGCGGGCGCGCTGCAGAGGATTCAATGCAATTACAGTCATGATCATCAAGGCTGATACCTCGACATTGAAGATCGGCCCGTCATCGCTGAGAGAAGAGGCCGCTCCACTGGAAGACGGCGACTCGGATGGGGCGAGATGACTGCCGCCCACCACCTCAAGTTTGTGGTTCTAATGCACATCTCAATTCTCTAGATGCCTGAAGTGCTCTCTGATGTCATCTCTCTCTCCTCCCTCCCTCTCTCTCTCCATCCTTCTCCCTCTCTCTCTCTCTCGCTCTCTCAAACCAACAGTGGCCATGTCAATGCCGGACTCGTCCTCGCCGATGCTCTCTCTCTTGATGGAGAAGGCGGCAGTGGAAGTGTGGTCGGGAGAGACGGAGCCAGGCCTGGCCACGGCCGACATCGGAGAGGAGGCGGAGCGTGCGTCGTAGTTCACTCCGCACATGTCGACTGGCAGCTGGTGTTCCGGCTTGGCAATGGCCAGCAGACCATTCATGAAGGGATTCGGTTGAAGGGGAGGCATCTGCAAGGTAGATCAAACCCTTCTTTCCTAATTATACGACAGTGTTTTTGACTCACATAGCAATAAAAACAGCGTCTCCCTCTAACACCTCTATAATTCTATTTCTCTTACTTTCCGTTCTCTCTCTCAATTATTTGCCATTCTGTGATCTCTCATTCAGCTTCATCCATTGCAAGGTTCAGATGCTGGATGGTCATCGGACAAATCAGAGCACGAGATGGAAACATGAGAGAAGGAGGAGAGACTCCCGGACTACACGTCACAGCAATATGCAACTGGTTCTCTTCCCCCCTCTCCTCTCTCTGCCTCTCTCTCACTCGCTCTCTTTCTCTCCTGCATTCTCTCTCTCTCTCTCTCTCTATCTCTCAATTTATATATCTCTCTCTCTCTCTCGATGTCTCTTTCCAAAACACTCTAAACTCCACACGTTTTCCTTTTGTTTCAAGCTTTCTTCAATTTAAGAATTTCCTGACAACTTTTCATAAACATTCTCATCAGAGGCTTTTTTTTACTTTTCAAAAGTTATTGGTACAGCTAAAACAAAATTGCAACGTACGAAAGAAGTGACTAGCATACAACTTCGTAGGAATGTACCAACCGAGTTGTGAGAGTGAGTGGAGGAAGTGGTGGAAGACACAAGAGTGGCCACTTTCTGATCGCTCCCCACTGAAGACGGATTCATAGGCCGTCGCTCTGCTTGCACTGCTGAAATGGATTGTGGATAAAGGCTGCGGTTACTGATGCAGCTACAAAATATGATAGATCTTTCCACATTGTAGCCGAGAAATTGTATGAATCTATATTGTATCATGTATTCACGATTGTACGACCCCACAAAGCCACAACAACCATTCATCCACACATTACTTTCTCCGTAATACTCGATTCACAGGCAGCATTCACTGGAATTCACGTCACCAGATGCTACGAATAAAACGCGCGTAATTTTGTGCATACTTAATAATTTCTTCTTCCAAGCGCACTTATGGCAAAGTAATTAAACTAAATATACCGATTATTCCTTCAAGATGAGAGAAATTGGTATGACCTTACAAACTGCAAATTGTATAAGTCAGCACGGCATACAGCGGTTGGATCTTCTGTCCGTTAGACGAATATTCTTTCCCCCACTACGCAGAACCATCTAAGCGTAGCCGCTGACGAATTCAAGAGGCTCAGCGCTGCTCCACAGCACACACTCAGGGGCGCATGCAAAACAAACATCAGCCACTGCCTGGCGAGACAGAGAGAGAGAGAGAGGGGGAGAGAGAGAGAGAGAGAGAAGGAGAGAGCGCGCGAGGAAGGCAGAGAAAGAGAGAGACAGACAGACAGTTAAACAGAAATGCAAAGAGAGAGTGAGAGAGGAGAGGAAGACAGGCAGAGAGAGAGAAGGACGCAGAGAGTCCCGAACACCATATCGAGAAACCGTGTACGAGTACGTGGTAGAGGAGAGAGACTGAGACAGGAAGAGGAAGGGAGATCTGGAAGTGTAGAATGAAAAGGCCAGGAGAGGCTTCATGCTTGGTCTCCGGGTGACCCTTCATTCTTGACTAATGGAGATGAACCGAGTGGCACCGCACTCCAAAGCAGCCCATGAATTAAATGAGTCGGTATTTTTGTCTGGCTTCTCTCGCACTCTCCCTCTCGCTCTATCTCTGTCTCTCTCTCGTCTTGCATGTTTTTGAAATGGCCCGCAAGTAACAACATTGCAACGAAGTAATTCATGATGAAGTAATCTACCTAATAATGAGGGAATGACCGCTCAAGCTAAATATATCAGCATTTACTTTATTTAAACCGTCGTTTCTTTGCCTTAGATCGAGTTTGAAATAATTAAATACTAATAAAAAATAAAAATAATTCTAGTGCTGACATTCACTTCTCATGCCCATGGAGAGACACTTGCGGAGTCGGCAGAACTGGCAGCGATTCCGGTGGAACTTCGTGACCTGGCAGTCCTTGCTGCCCCTGCACACGTAGCCAATCTGCAAGTACTGTACAATCCATATCGACGAACATCTTACGGCTCTCTTTCCACACTCTCACTCTCCTCTCTCGATGTGAGTGTGGCTTGTCTCACCTGCTTGCGTATACTTCTCTTGAAGAAGCCCTTGCATCCCTCGCAAGAGACGGCCCCGTAGTGGCGGCCAGATGCCTTGTCCCCGCAGACGACGCAGAGATCGGAGCAGGAGTCGAGAGTGGAGGGCGGCCCTCCGCCGCGGCCGTCCATGCCCAGTGCCCCTGCCGCGCCCCCCGCTGCCGCAGCCACCAACTGCATCCAAACACACATCGTTTTTCTGCGTCTTTTTATTTAAGTGAAATAAAATAGCTCGTAAGGAAATGGTAAAAAAAAATGAATACAAATAGCAATGAAGCCATCGATCAAAACTAGTGTATGAAGATTAATGATGAGAAATAAGTCTTGGCTATGCAAAGGTCACTCAAACCTTTTCTCACAAAACTGGGCTTATGTTTAAACGTCAGAAACATCAAATATTCGGGCAAACGGGATGTTATCAATGGAGGTGTTCGCAGAAAACGAACGTTGAAAATGAGATTAGAGAATGAGCTGTATCTGGTATGGGTCGCCCGAGAAAAGTGACAACCACACAGATACAGTTCATGCGATCGTTTATTCTTTACTTGGAGACATGCTTGCGAGAGCAGAGAAGCAAAGAGAGCGAGAGAGCGAGAGAGAGCGGGCGAGAAAAAGAGAGAGAATGCTGAGAATTTCAAATGGTCTGAGAGGCCGGAGATGTCCGGTCGTGAGATATGGAAGGGCAAGAAGTCATTCGCGTGTCCGGCCGGGGTCGTAATATGAGGGCACTGCGGGCAGTCTGATAACGAGAGAAGAGGAGGAATAGGATTGGGAATCGAGGAGTAAGCACAGGAGAATGAGAGGGGAAGGGATGGAGAGAAAGGTCGTGGTGAATGTGTTGAAATTAGAGTCCAGTTCATAAATAAGCGAGGGCATTCAAATTACTCTTCAAGTGTACTTCACTTAGCAGCTGACAAGGAAGAAGAGTGGAAGGCGGGTCTCAGTGACCTATGATCAGGCTGAGATTAATTACTCGTCACTAAGAACTGATAAATATGAAGAGGGGGAGAGGGGAAAAGAGAGTCGAAGAGAGCGAAGAAGACAGAAAAGGGCGGTGGTGGTTCCACTCGAAAGTTCAAGTCAGTGTGATCGTAGAACCAAAATCAATGCGTGCAACGACGGTCACAAAGAATCGGCCAAGAGAGAATCTCCTGGCTTGGCAGGCCAATCGCTCACTCCATCGAGTTGAAACACGCTTCGACAGAGGGTTCAGGAGTGAGTGAGAGAGAGGAGAGAGAGAGCGAGAGAACCAAGTAGAGAGAGAGAGAGAGAGAGAGAGAGAGAGAGCGGGAGAGAGAAGGAGCGAGGCCATACAGTGGGGGAAGGCCGAAAGGTCAATGCCGGCTGGCGAGAGCAGCACATTGAGAATGGTGCATAAATGGTGACGTTGGGAAGAGAGAGTCAGTGAGAGAGTGGTGGTGACAGAGACCGGGACAGTGAAAGGTTGAGCGAGAGAGAAAGAAGGAGAGAGAGGAGAGCACGCACGGAGCCTCGATTGAGCCTTTCCCCCATTCCAGAAGAAAGCTCAGGCCATCAACTCTCTCTCCCTCTCTCTCTCTCCCTCTCTCTCTCTCACTTTCTCCCTCTCTTTCTCCCTCTCTTTCTCCCTCTCTCACTCTCCCTCTCTCTCTCTCTCACTTTCTCCCTCACTTTCTCTCTCTCTCGCCCTCTCAGGGAATTTATCGGACAAGCGGACAAGAAACTTCCCTGATCAGGAGGGTATCAGCGATATTTGAAAGGGTGACACCTTCAGAAAATCATGAAGAAATGAGTCACAATTGCGACTTTCATAAAAGGATTTCAAATGAACTCTCCATAGGGAATAGCGAGAGGACAGAGCGTGAGAGTGAGAGTGAGGGAGAGAGAGAGATAGACAGAGAGAGAGAAAGGAGGAAGAGTAGTTTGGTGGCGGCGAGTGCATGCTGCGGAAGACACAGAAGGAGGCGGAGGACACAAGAGAGGAAGTTGGTGGTCGACTCTTAGAAAGGGAGAGTGATGGGGTGGGAGAGGAAGAGAGACAAGAGAGAAAGGGAAAAGAAGATCTTGGAGCGATCTGCGAGAGGGCCACTCTCGCTTTCTCTGCCACTCTCACCTCTCTCTCTCACTGCCTCTCTCTCTCTCTCCCTCTCTTCTCTCTCCTCTCGCGTGGCTATGAGTGGCGGCGGAGACGGTGGCCGAAAACGCCAACCGGTTTGAGCCTCTCGCGCCGATGGCTGCCGCCCCTTATTCAGGGTTCGGGAGAGAGAGAGAAAGAGAGAGAGAGAGAGAGAGAGAGAGAGAGAGAGAGAGAGTGACCAGGAGCTTTCGTTCTCCTCTAAGCATCATGATGCACTTTCACTTTAGGCTGCTTTCGCTGACTCTCGCTGGCCAGTCCGGCTGAACCGGGCCAATCGACCTGCTTTCAGCTGCTAGGCTAGTGCTTGGCTAGCATGCTATAGCAGCACCTTTCTAAATTCAAAGAAGATTGACTCCAATCTATAAAACTGGTTGAATTTGTTGGTTCGGAACTTTACGAAGAAAATTGTGAGCGAAGCCAGAGCAGTTTGTGACAAATTTAGAAAAGGAATGATATGATCAAGAGGGTCAAAGTGAGTGGAGATAATGAAACTCCGTCTCTTTCCTCGCCGTATCTCGGGGGCTGTCACCATTCTATTCGGTGATCCATGCAAATGAGGGCAATCCGTGTACACGCACAACTCAACCTCATCCGTGATCGAGACTGAGAGAGAGAGCAGAGAACGAGAGAGAGAGAGAGAGGAAACGAAAAGTAAGAGGAGAGGAAAGAGACAGGAGAGACCTCTGGACACGCCGGCGGCAACCGACGCTCCAGTAGATTAGGCCAGCGGGTCAGAGGCGAGGCGTCCCAACCTTTATGGGAAGAGAAACAGAGAGAAAGAGGAGACAAAGTAGAGAGAGAGAGAGAGAGAGAAAGAGAGTGAGAGAGAGCACGGTCAACAGGTCAATGGGTCAGCGTCACTCAGCAGAGAGCGCGACGTCCACCCCTCCAAATGAGTCGCACTCTCTACAAGGATCTCACTCACTCTCACTCTTATGTTCACTCTCCCTTACCCTTCACTCTATCGCTCGTTTTCCCTGTTCCCCACGCCCGAGGCATCGGTGGCGGAGACGAGAGCGCGCGCTGACCCGTTTCTGGACACTGTCCAGCAGCCTCTCTCTCTCTCTCCCTCACTCTCTCCGCTTCTCTTCTCTTATTCTCTCGCTATCTCCCTCTCGCTCTCTGTTTCATCCTCTCCCTCTTTCTCTCTCCTTCTCTCTCTCTCCTTCTCTCAACCTCATCCGTGTGAGGACACGGAATGGAGCGCGCTCGTGAAGATACACGGTACGAGATTGCATGCGACCCGGACATCGGCCAAGAGATAAAGGAGAAGGAGAAGGGAATGACTGAAGACAAGGAGAGGCGACAAAAAAGATGGAGGCAGATGATAGAAGGGAGATAAAAAGGTTAAGGGGAGATAGTGAGAGAGAAGATGAGAGACCAGACATGCAACGCATTCTTTCATGAGAGTCTGATGAGAGGGGGAGGGAATGACAGGGGAGAGCAGACCTGCGAGTTCCTGAGGTGGGCGAGGAGGGACGAGGGCATCTCGAAGCGGCGCTGGTGTTGTTGAATCAGAGAGTTATGCGCCGCCGCCGCCTCAAACAAAATATCATATTTTTATATCCACATTTTCTTATCAATATATCATTTATCTTGGCCACAGAACAAGATAGGAGGACATAAGTATGTTGAGGACATAAGCTGTTTGTTTTCATTGTCGTTTGCACAATGAAAACAAACAGTTTTTTTACTTGGAAAGCGTGAATAACCAATTGTTTTAAGCAAGTTTATCTTTGTAATCTTGAAAGTTTTTTTTACATTTAATATCTGCGTTGATGAATAAGAAGAGAGAAAGGAGAACATTGATGCGGCGAGGGTGGTGAAGTCATTAAGAAGAGAACGAAGGGGGCTCGACTGCTATGGAGAAACCATGAAAGAAAGCTAACAATTCAGCATCATTATATGTGTACTTGCGAGAAATTAACTCCTGCAAAAATTCGTTGCAACCAAATTTTTTTTCGGTATAACAAGAAATAAATAATGTCGGGTTCGCGACAGCGCAAAACACCATTGAGGAGGCAATGGAGTAGATCGGATGACACGGGAAGAAGGGAAGGGAATGGCCAGGGCGGGGCCGGCCCGGGCTCTCTGACCCGGATAAGCCCTAGGGGGATGCCTCTGACAGCGAGGACATGGTAAAGAGCGAAAGTACGCGAGACGAGAGAAAGAGCGAGAAAGAGACAAGGAGAGAGAGAAAGAAGAGAGAGAGATAGGAGAGAAAGAGAGAAAGAGAGAGAGAGAGCGAGAGAGAGAGAGAGAGAGGTCGTCGTTGTCATGGATGTACGGGTGGCCGAGAGTGCGTGGCGCATCATAAATGAGGGAGGAATGACGCAGAGATAGCCAGTGGTCGGAGGTGGCTGAGAGGTGGCGGAGTGCGTGGAAGAACAGGTGATGGTGCATGGCCGGCAGGGCAGCCAGAGGTCGCCCCGAGCAACAAGCTTCCACTGCCGTGTGAGCGGCTGGCCATGCTTGGTCACGCACCCCGCGCCCTCTCTTTTTCTCTCGCTCTCTCTCTCTCTCACTCTCGCTCTCTTTCTTTCCTCACTAATATGTACTCATGCAGATTTCCCGGCCTTCCCTTATTGTAAAAATAGATGAACTACAAAGCATTTGTCTTTTCTCTAAATTTAACCTCACTCCAAATGAGAAAGGAATCAAGCACCGCGGGTGGTCAGCGGACATTTGGATCCAGCACTAAAAAGGGAAAGGGAGACCATGGCTGGCAGTGCACGAGTTCACAAGGAAAAGATGTAGTCGTTTCAACATTGCAATGTTGCTGCCCGCGACTACAAATGAATGTTTTACCCTTCGTTTTTAGAAATACTACATACAAATAGATATCCAAAAATTAATGTATGAAATCAGTTGGGAATATGAAGTTTTGACCGGAACTTTGTAGTCTTTCAAAGCTGATTATTCAAATCGACGCACGATAAATAAATAAATAATACAACTGGGAGGGCCAATCACACGGAGTTCGCTAAACAACGAGGATACTGGGGTAGTAAGTAGCCTTTTAAACTTTATTCATTATTTATGCAGTTTATGATGATCCAGAGAATTTGACTATTACCAAAGAAGGATTTTGAAAAAAATGAGAAAGCGAGAGTGAGAGAGGGATGAGGGAGAATAGGAGTAAACCCTCACGGTTATGTGCACATAGATGAGGATACGGCGTGGTGGGTGGACGGTTCCATGAGACCAAAGAAGCACCAATAGAAGGACAGAGAGAGGGAGAGAGAGAGAGAAGGGGAGTGAGATGTGCAAAAAAAGAATGAGAGAGAGAGAGATAAAGAGAGAGCGAGAGAAGATGCAGAGAGAGAGAGAGAAGGAAGAGTAACAAAGAGACGGATTACTATTATTATTGCATGGATAATGAAAAGGGGCGCGAGTAACGGGACAGCCTCTGGAAGCAGTGGATGCGGATGCAATGTGCACCAGGCAAAATGAATAGACAGGAGAGAGAGGGGGAGAAGAGAGGGGAGAGAAAGGGTGAGAGAGAGAGAGAGAGAGAGAAAGAGAGAGAAGGGAGGAACCCCGCAGGTTGAGTCCAAGCGAGATGTCCCCTTCAAAGGGCAGAGGGCATCGGGGGCGGCAAAGTACGGAAAGGTTAAAGAGTTGGTGATACGAGAGGCAAGAGAGTGAGAGAGAGAAAGAGAGAGAGAGAGAGAGAGAAAGAGAGAGAGAGAGAGAGAAAGAGAGAGAGAGAGAGAAAGAGGAGAGTGTGTGTGCATGTACATAAGTGGTGACACTGTGTGCTGACGTGAGCAAGGGAGACGAAAAGGTTAGAAGAGCTCATTTAAATTTGTGCCAACCACTCGGATCTAATTTCGATGTCTTTTTCTCCCTCGCTGATCAAACTGCCATGAAAAGACAAATGAGATGCTAATGTTTTGCCGCTTTCTACGCTTTAGTGACCAAATCTCCTTTATCGCATTATAAAAATAAAGAACATTCCTCGAATAATATTTTTTCCTCCATTTATCTGTACTACGTAGGTATGTATGTACTCAGACAGGGGGCACTTTCTCCTTTATAAAAGCTGCTATCAGTTTTTTGAACCAAGTTATGAAAAAAACATAGTCGTAAATTTTAATATATTGTTCTAAACCCGGAGAATTCCAGCAGGAAGGTGTTGTGTTCATAATGACTACATCTGAGACAGATACAAAATACATCTTGTACAACTCACTTGCCTGATTGTCACTACCCGTCATCTTATCTCTCTCATTCTCCGTCTTTTCGAGATCACCAGAGCAAATCAAAGTTTCCACTTAAAATTTGCCGCAGATGTGACCCTCAACTTCCTACAGTACCCATGAGTTCACCTCTCCCATGTAGTCAATTTCAACCAAAAGATATTTTTGCCGCTCTCCCTGGCTACTATAGGCTTTCCTTCTAATCAATTAAGGTGATAATTTTTCTTCAAAAATATCTAAAAGAGTGCTCCGTAATTTCTTTTCAGTTGTGGAAGCGAGAACAAAACCTCGCTTGTATTGCAATGGACAATGAACCAACCCATGGTTTGGACTGCTCGTAAACGATGTATGTACGAAACAACCAAAGATAGATTGATCGATGTGGCCTAAATATATTAATGTTTTAAAAGACCTGCATAGCAGAGAGGATGTTGGAAGGGTTGAAGATGCCGAGCTGTGCAGCCATTGCAGCCGGGTTGAAGAGAGGCACTGGCGGCGGGTGCAGCAACTGCAACAACCACATCTGCTTCCAGTATCTTCTACGTTCATTTTATCTAATCTCCCTCTCTTTTTATAATTTATTATGGAAGTCAAGAAATGTTCAGGATTATGTGCCTAGAATCTAAATTCTTCGAAGAAGAGCTATTGACAATGAAAGGCAAACCTGTGAAGCGATGGATGAAGCAGCAGTGGGTGGAGCGGCCAAGAGAAGACCACCACCGCCAGAAAAAGAGGAAGATGAAGAGGAGGAAGAGGTGGAGGTCGCCGAGGAGGTCGACGACAAGTCCGCGACCGAAGCGCCAGCTGCAGCGGCTGCGGCAGCCGAAGACACGGCCGAGGAGGGGTCCGGCACTGAGCCGAGCGTCTGCAAGAGCCAAGCATTGCCTTCCAGCGCAACTACTTTTAAGCATTTCTCTTTTTCTCTTAATATATTCGAATCGCTGTTTGATCATAGTTTTTATCCAATAAACGCTGCGAAAAAAGAGTGGACAATATTAGGTTAGCTGCATTCACATGGGCACGCGGCAGGCCTCCGACAATATCACTAAATCATAGTGAACATAACGATCTGAAAGCTTCTGCTCTATCAATGCACCATAACAGTGGAAGATCAGAACAGGAGCAAAAGAAGGAGGAAAGAGGTCGACACGTCAGTGACGGCGGAGAATGGTATACCCCCCACACTTGGGTACGTCAGGGTGCACTGCTACATCTTGTGCCATAGCCACAACACGCACTCTCTCTCTCTGTCTCTCTGGGTCTCTCTTCCTTTCCATCTCTTCTTCTCTTTCTCTCAAGCAAAGCGAGACGTTACCGTCACTGCCGTTCTCACAACGCGTGTTCGTCTATTTTTTGGCTCCCTCGGTGCTCCGATCCCGTCTGCTCTGTTTCTCTGCCTCTCTTCCCCCGCGCACTCTCTCGCGGTCACTACCGGAACAGGTGTCTGTTTGCACTTCTTCCACATCGCCAACGGCGCCTCTCGGGAAACGCGTCGTCAGAACCAGTACGCATCCGTCTTCATCTCTGGAACTCTCACTTTCACGCGCTCTCTCCGTCTGTCTGCATCCGCCTCTCTCCTCGTTTCACTCTCTACATTCTCCGTGACCGGGCCGGTTGGGTGATGCCGTCGATGGACGAACCGTCGTCGCCAATTCGTCTACTTCTCTCTCTCCCTCTCTCTCTCTCTTTCTTTCTCTATCTCTCTCTATCTCTCTCTCTCTCTCTCTCAAACGGACACGGGCGAGGGAAGGGAAAAAGACCACGAGAGTCCTGAGTGAAAAAAACATTGAGAGACTAAGAGGGAGGAAACAAGCAGAGAAAGCACGAAAGAGTCCAAAAACAAGGATAGGTAGAGGTACAGAAAGCTAGAGAGAGCAAGAGAGAGAATGAGAGAGAAGAGAGAGAGAGGAGAGAGTCAGAGGGGATGAGTATAGCGATGCTTTGCACGCTACCTCCTGAAGAAGGCGCACTTGTGGAGGCCACGGCTGGCAGAGAAGTGAAGAGAGGGAGGCCGGAACGTTCAAAGCAAACAGCCAAGAAGGGTCTGCTACTGTCTTCTCAACCACGCCATCTTCTTCTTCCACGAGGAGTGAACTTCACACACACACACACTCTCTCTCTCTCTCTCGCTCTCTCTCTTATTTATCTCCTTCTCTTAGTCTCTCCCTTTCGTTTTCTCGTAAGTCCTAGCTAGGAATAACAATTCATTGTTTTTTCCAATGGTTCTCAAAAAAATTTACATGGAATACATATTTATAACTACTGATTGTATTTTTTTATTGATTGTATTTTCAAATACTGGATCATTAGATAGTTAATGATGAAATTTTGGTTGTCTTATGTTAAAACATTTAAATGCTAAGTGCGGGCAAGGAGGATCGACTACCAGTGATTCCTTTAGGTTTCTCCACCAAGAAATCAAAACGAGAGAAGTTGAGTTGGTTGCACGTAAACCCTGCCGATAAATCGAACAAGGGCATGATTGGCGAGTTTGGAGGAACAGAGAAGGAGAAGATGAGAGAAAGAGAGAAAAGGAAAGTAAGAGAAAGGAAGAAGGAAGAGAAAGGTGCAGAAGATGAGGTGAGACAAAGGGGATCAGTGCCCTCGGAAACTAGAATCCCAGCCGATCTCCGAAGGGCATAAGGGGCCGACTTAGAAAGGCCTCGGTCAGCAGGTTGTCACTCGCACTTTTTTGCTGTTGAATGATTCTGCGAATGTGGTCAAGGTCACCAGAGAAAAGTCTTGTCGGAAGACCCTCCGGACGAACACATTTAAATTTGCAAAAAAAGCTTAAAAGAAAGACCGCTTAAGGATAAAGAGAAACATGCACATTTAGTCACGGAGAGATAAAGAAAGACAACTCTGCGAAGAGTGACGTTGTGTGGCCAGAAAAAGAAAGCAAGATCGAGAGGCCAGAGAGCAAATAGACGAGAGAGAGAGAGAGGCAGATAGAGACAGACTGAGGGAATAGAGATGGAGGGAGGTAGAAATAGAAAGAGGGAGGGAGGGAGAGAGAGGAGGAGGAGGGAGGGAAGTAGAGAGAGAAGGAGGGAGGGAGAGAGAGGAGGAGGGAGGGATAGAGGAGGAGGAGGGAGGGATTGTGTCTGCCCGGGTGATCAGTTGGAGCCCGGAGGCATGGAAGCAGAGAACGAGGAAGAGTGTCTGCGAAAAGCTGTTTTCTCTAGCTCCAGCCTCTTTTCTGAACTTTTGTCTCCACTCTCCTAACCTCTCGGTTAGGCGTAAGGAAAGAAAGAGAGAGAGAGAGGGAGAGAGAGACAGAGAAAGAGAGAGAGACAAAGATGGATAGAGAGAGAGAGCGAGAGAGAGAGAGAGAGAGAGAGAGAAGATGGCGACCTTCCGTTCTGTCACTTACGATGCCCCGCCAGACGCCACGAGACACACTCATGAGCGGCTGAGACAGACAGCAAATATGGGCTTGCCCCTCGGGCTGATCTTCCCTTTCCAACAAAGTTCTCCTCTCTAAGGGTTCATCAGATAGGAGCATGAATAAATACAATTCAAGGCACAGCGAAGATTATTGACATATTTCTGGCAACCTAGTTTAAATCTCTGTAAGGACGGTTCCATCTTTGCTGATGTCGAGGCAGGAATGGGCGGAGAACTCTAACATGACCAAAAGTGTATTAGCGCGATAAATGGTTCGGTGGCAGATCAGAGGGGATCGGCGTGTTCATCGCTTCCGGCGGATACCCACTGATTCTAGTTGCAGAATCATCTCACTGTCTGCCCCTCTCGAATTCTCGCGTTCTCTCATTCTCTCTCCTCCCTCCCTGAATTTCTGTCCATCTGGGATTAGTGCCCTTTTCGCTTGGGTGCTCGTGTAATCATGCAAGCCAACGATGCGTTGTATTGGCCGAGGACTTGTTGCGGTAGGCAATGGCGAGATCTGGTAGGGTGATCTGGTAGTAGAGAGATGTGGAGAGATGCTGGAGGGGAGCGAGAGAGTGTAAAGAAGAGAGATAGAGGGAACGAGAGAGTAGAGAAAGAGAGAGTTGAAAGGATAGAGAGAGTAGAGAAACGGAGAGCGAAATGGATGGGAGAGAGAAAGAGAGCAGAGAAAGAGAAAGGAAGCGATGATGAACTTGTTGCGTCAATCTCCTCTGCTTATGCTTTCTCTCTCTCTCTCTACTTATTCCCTTTTTCCTATGCCCACTCCAACTATACTCATACGGCGATGACCGGTGGCGGCCTGTTCTCTCGTAATCGAGGAGTCGGAGGAGGGCCTTACTCTCTCTCTCTTTCTCTCTCTCTCTCTCTCTCTCTCTCTCTCTCTCTCTCTTCTCAAAGAATCGCTGGAGGCTTGCACACGGAGAAGAGCTGCAAATAATAACACCAAGAGAGAGAGAGAGAGAGTGAGAGAGAGAGAGAGAGAGAGAGAGAGGGGGAGAGAAGCCACGGGAACAGGCCAGGGGACCGAAGCAGAGGATTGCGAGGACAGGCTCTCCATCTCTGCTCCCTGCAAACCAGCAAAAAGAACGAGAGAGAAAGAGAGAGAATGAGAGTGCGTGTGTATGTGTGAGAGAGAGAGAGAAAGAGAGCTAAATAAAGCAGAGGGAGAACGAGAATAGGTTGAGAAAGTTATCAAAAAGAAAAAGGGAGATGTTCAAATGTATATACATATATAAAAAGTCCCCGCAGTACGTATTTTACAAGGTAATTGAACAAAACCTTGTCTCTGTCTCTCCTGCTCTCTCTCATCTTTCTCCTAGCTCCTTTTCCATTTCTTCTATTAAATTATTGGATAATATTCAAAGCATGCAGACCTGACATTGCGATATCAGTTGAACAAAGTGATTTTGCAGTAGTCAATCTCTAAAGCACGCCACCTACAGAATAAATTCCTACTCTGTTATATCTAGAGAAAAATTTATAATAATTTAATGCGGCAATAAATCTTCTTGGCCTCTTGGTCCTCTTCCGGACTTGTTGTACTTCTGCCACAGCACTTCTCGCTCTCTCTATCTTTCTCTCTCTCTCTCTCTCTCTCTTTCTTTCTCTCTCTCTCTCTCTCTTTCTCTCTCCCTCACACCTCTAGAAGTCAGCAAACAATTGCTGGACTTCAGACAACGAGAATTTGATGAAAGAGTGTGAGTTAGAGGAACAGAGAAGAAAAGGAGAGAATGCTGCATTTATCATTGCCATCGGGCACTGTTTGTGTGTGGTCAGCGCCCGCTTAGAATAGACACGGAGGGGCTTGATCCTTTTTCTCTTCGGAGAGAAAGAGTGCACGAGAGACTGCTCAGAAAAGAGAAAGACAAGAAGAGTGACAAAGAAACGAGAACGAGAGAGAAGGAGAGATAGAGATAGAGAGAGAGAGAGAAGCTCAGGATTGTGCTGCCCGACGGCAACGCCAGCGAGAGCTGGCAAAGAAGTAAGAAACAGAAGCCTTCTGGACACAGGTGACCCATTCCACTCAATCCCTCCTTTCATTCACTGTTCTGCTACCTTACCTGGGCAGGAGACGCACTTGATTCTACCTACTTAAAAGACGAAAAAAGCAGAGCTCTGCTGCTCCTGAGACTCTTCCACCTGACCGGGCACTCTCTCTCTCTCTCTCTGCTCTCCCCAATCGGGTAGCCATGGGCTATTCTTGAGCTGGCGGCTGGTCAAGAAGAGGGCATCGATGAAGAAGGGGACAGAACTGGTTGCGTGAGTGTGAAAGAGAGGATCATGGGGCCAGAATGACAGTGAAAGAGAGAGAGAGAGAGGATCATAAAGATAGAGTGAGAGAGAGAGAAAGAAAGCTTGGAATAGAAGAAGAGTTACGGGATTGCACACAATAGTGGCAGAGAGAACTGTTGAAGAGGATAACGAGTGAGAGAGAGAATAGAAAGTTGCATTCACTTGGGAGCGATGCGTTCTCTACCAGTTGGCCGAGCCAGTCGGCAAGAGAGTACAGTTGAGGGGGACGGCTACTGCCTCGCTCAGATGAACCACTGGATAAGTTGCATGATTGAGTGGGAAAGCAAGACAGAAGAAGGGAATCTAGAAAGAGGAGAGAGAATTACTAATCCACATTCAACTTCTTCTATTCCACGGTCAGGGCGGGCGATTATGGAGTCTTTTTCAAAGAACAGATAGCGAGATCATTTGCTAGGGCGAGAAAATGGGAGCCGCTTTAATGGGAGAGAGCAAGGGATACATTTCATTTCCACCCCGACAGCATTTATAGCTTTACATTATTTGTTGTTTTTCAAATAATATTTAGCATTGCATGTAAGGGCTTCCGGCATTGCAATTGTATCCATAAAGTAACACCTTGAATGGGAATAAAGAATAAATAGAGAAACTCGCGGTGTATTTAAGATATGAGGGTTTCTATAAGTCATCAAATTGTTATATTAACAAGGAATTCCATGTGCGCTCACAATCAGAAATAACTAGTGAAAAGGGTTGTAAAAATGGAGCAGATTTGTTGTAGGAATCTTGAGTCGGGGAAAATAGGATCCAAATGCAGGCAACATCATTGAGCTTGAAAAGTGTTGATGGGAGAAAGACGAACCCAAGGGTCGTCTGGCAAGAAAGGCGTCAGCATTAAAAACAAAAAGGCGATTCATGCAGATGCTGACAGCTGTAAGGCAAGGGAGAAAAGGGCAGCGAGGGTTCAGGATCGAGGCCACCAGATCACATGGATAACGGAAGAAGGAGCAGAGACCTCTTCGACACAACCACACTTACAGCCATCACGCTACTCTCTTCCCTTTCAACAACAAGGTCAGGAGGTTCAATGTGAGACACATACAGAAACATAGAGAGAGAGAGATGATAGAAGGCAAGAGAAGGAGAGATATAGGGAAGAGAGAGGACATTGAGAGTAAGGCGCGAATATACATGAGTCAGTCATTCCGTGTTATGAAATGCTGAGCAGCAGAGAGGAAACGAAAAGGAACAGATAGCCTTTTATGTACATTTTCCATTCGCATCATTTGCGTGAGAAAAATGAGAGGAGATGTGTATGAACCCAACCATTTATTCTGAATGGAAGCCGTTGTCTATCTGCTGCGAGTTGTGACGATCCTTGGAAGGCGGTAGAGAGAGAGAGAGAGAGGCTACGTCTGAAGTTAGTGCAACGCCCAGGGATGGACTGCTTCCTCTGAGGGATGTGGTTAATGGAGTTTGGTGTTGAACTACACGGCGAAGAGGCTCAAGTGGCGTCGTGGCAACCGGAGACAGCGAGGGATGAGAAGTCTCTCAGAGAGGATCAACAGCCACGGAACACTACCACAGCTGGCCTGGAACGGCAACCGCGTGCGAGGGAGAGGGAGAAGGAAGGAGAGGGAGGGAGCAGAAGCTCGGATCAGAGAGACGAGAGAAACACTCGCGCGTGTATCCTTCGCGCCACTCCGCCAACCCTGTCCTGATGTCGCACTGCCCGAAGAGAAACACGCACCCGTACGAGAGAGGGTAGAACTGGTGATGACCAAGGGCAGGGAGAGAGAGAGAAAGAGACAAAGAGAGAGAGAGAACGAGAGAGAGAGAAAGAGATGATAGCCACCCTCAGGGAGTGACACTCCTTCTGCACCCGTGTGTCCCCTTAGGCTCGGGAGGAGCCGCCAGAGATGAAGAGAGAAGACGGTCAAGGAGAAAGCAGAGTGACTGTTGCAGGCAAGGAGAGCGCAGGAGATAGAGAGGGTGGGAGAGAGAAAGCGAAGACAGGGAGAAAGAGCAGGGACACCGCTCGCACGATCGTAGACTGGTTCCCGTGGAGCGGCAGCAGCGTGATTCACGCCACATACGCCATAGGGCAGCTTTCTCTCTCCCTCTCGTTCCTTGACCGCGGGAAGGATGGCCGAGAGAGAGAGAGATAGACAGAGAGAGAGGGGGAGAGAGAGAGAGGGAGAGACAGATAGACAGAGAGAGAGGGAGAGAGAGAGAGAGCGAGAGAGAGACAGAGAAACAGATAGACAGAGAGAGAGAGAGAGAGCGAGAGAGAGAGAGAGAGAGAGAGAGAGAGAGAGAGAGATGAGAAAGTTAAGGATGGCGAATCGCATTCTGCTCTGAGCACTACAGAGTGGTCATGGATGCGTCGCCCTCTTGTACTTTCTTTTCCTTTCACTTCCAGTTCATCCGTCAATCTACTTGGAATGGCCATAGCACAAGTCAAATGTAGAAGATGGAATGGGCTCGGCATATTACAAAGAAACAATGGTAAAAGCTGAAGCCGATGAGGCAAGGTGAAAAATGCAGATCCAGAGGTACTCCTTGCCTTAACGAGTCATTAATTGAGCGGTGCCTCTGGGAGTAGTAAGTATATTTCTTCACTCATCTATGGACACTCGATATGAATTTGTTTGCTTACACATGTACATACATATGAATGTATATGCAACTTTTCTTTATTCCAGCGGAGAAATCTCGAAAGACGAGAAATGAGAGCAGCTTTATGACGACACGCTAACTCACTCCATCCAGACACAACTCCCGGATACGCGAGGAAGGAATCACGGGCAAAGGGTGAGGGCCCTCCCGAGCACCGTTTCTTCCTCTTGGCCGGTCAAGACAGAGAGGGGTAAAGGACATGCAGAGAAGGAGAGAGTGCAGAGAAACAGAGACATGCATTAGACTCGCCGATGTTTTATCTGATCGAATGCACAAGATCATGGCGAAGCGCCTTTCACTTTCTCAGATCTCTCTTTCGATCTCCCATTCCCTTTCGGTCTGCTTCTCCCTCTCTCTCGCTCTCTCTCTCTCTCTCACTTTTACTCTCTTCTCTTCCACAGAGTGCACAAATCGCCACAACCCACCCGGATACATTCCCGACTACCACTCATTTAGCTAATCCAGTCAACGGAATGAACATCCAATTAGAGATTGCAAGGTTTGTATTCTATTGAAATTCTCTGATCTGCAGGGATAGAATTCTATTTCACTCGCACTGCCAAGCATAAATGCGTGCACTGATAAGCCCGGAGGAAAAATAGTTCGTAGAATGAAGCGCATCGACCATCCGCTCTTTCACTACCTCTGCTTCCTTAACCAGCCAACTATGGATAGTCCATGTTGTGTTTGCCGCTCTGGAACTATGCAAACGGCCTCGAGAACTCGTAGTGGATACCCAGAGACTATGAATAGATCCTCCCACCCGGACAACGGCCATTTTCCACTGTGAAAAGGAGTTGTGAATGTAGAAGACTCGAGACAGTGCTGCACTCTCTCAGTCTCTTCTTCCCCTCATTCTCTCTCTCTCCCTCTCTCTCTCTGTCTCTCTCTATTCTCTCTCTACTCTCCCCCTCTTTCTCCTCTCTTTCTCACTCTCTTCAATACAATGCATCAACGAATGTATACATGCGTATATTTGGTGATCTTTACGCCGTGAAGGTGTCGCGCATTGTGAGTTGAAAACGCGAACATTTAAATAGGGATCGGGATGGAAGACCCAACAAACGTAGTGCTATATTATTGCATACATATTTCCATCTTTTGGGAAGTAAACTCGGAAGCAGCACATCTAAATTGTCTACCTTTTGCGGCGATTTTTGGTTCGAGGCTTTTGCCTTTTCAGGTAGACAAATGAAAGCTGGAAGTGCATTATTCATGAAGGGAGTCATTCTCCCTCTGACGTCATGCCAACTTGTAATAATGAAACAAGTAATGGACATGGACAGACGCATGGTTCTTCTTCTCTTCCTTTCTGACATCAGTGAAGAGACCGGTATTTTCACTCTTGTACACTTTATATTTATTTCTTCTTCCCCATTCAACAGTTTCTTCAAAAGCCTGTTTTGTATTTCGCATGCTTGCTTGGGAGCGAAAGCAAAACAACTAAAATTCTAATAATTCTTTGTAAGATTGGAGGTGGAAGGCGATGAATGACTTGCCTGTGAACCCTCTGCCTTGACAGTAATCTCAGCCAGTATCTTCTCGATTGCCCTGGCTGAACCCGCTCTTGGCAAGAACCAGCTGACAATCATACGGGAGAAGCTCCCCTTTACCCTCTCCACTAATACCAGCCACTCTCACTCTCAACTCACTGCGGGTTGCATACATCCATCCATGCATCGAGAGCGAAAACTTCCAAGTGAAAGGCTGGCCAGGCCAGGACCGGCTTTTAGTGCCAAAGCAGAGAAAGGAACCGCACAGCGACATTGCTGCTTACAGCTAAGCAGCTTCTTCCCGGATCTCACTCTCGCTCTCCTTTCACTCTCCTTCTACGATCCTCTCTTTCATCTCTCACTCTCTCCCTCTCGCACCTCATTTATTTCATCCTAATTCATTCCCGTTCTGTCTTCACTTTTGCCCTAAGGATGCTTCCAAAACAGTGCAGGTTGGCTGCAGCTGAGGGGATGTCATACTTTGAAGAAGAATGCCCATGCCATGACCTGTCTGACCTGATGTGCAACCGCGCCGTTGATCATGGCGGACTCCCTGCACTCCTCTGACTAGACAGTGAGCATCACCCGTTTGCTGTTGCTCTCCTCCGATCGCTCTGCTCTCCGCGCCGTCAAAATATCTACAATATACATAATTATGAATGATTGATTGTGGGGTAGACATCGGAAGATTGGAGGCAATCAGTGGCTGACCGAAGTATGTATTCAGAGCGAATTCACAACCGATATTCAATGCGATTATATGATATACTGCGTGTAATTCAAAGGATTGGAGGAAATCTGCGAAGAAAAGGGCAGGAGGGAGTGCTGTGATTCCGAGTGGGACGCCCTTGGGGCATGCATTGGATGAGCAGTGTCCTGGACGCATGAGCAGGCACTACAGTAAACTGACGAGAAGGGCAGGCCGAAGCCAGAGAATCCTCGCGCATTTCCTTTCACTTCTTCTCTTCTCTCTCCTTTGCTCTTTCTGCTTCTTTCCATGCAAAATGTCAGTGCATTAAAATGACATAGAGAAGGCGAAAATTTTAATGCCAAGAAAGGGTTGAAGGCGTAAAGAAGAGATTCGATGAAGATGAGGAGAGGGGAGAGAAGGAGAGGAAGAAGAAGGGACAAGAGGAGAATGTAGCTAATGACACATGCCTTCTTCACCCGTCTCGGCCTAGAAACAAAAAAAAAATGCCATGTTATTCCGACATCCGTTTCCTTTATGCCGTCGGATCTCTTCTGGATACAATCAGAGGCTTAAGAGGAAAAAGAGACCTCCGGGGCTGCTAAACAAGCTTCTCGCATGGGTGGTCCGGCCAACATGGAAATTAATGAAAACATCTTGGAGGGCAACGGAAAGGAGACGGAACGATAATTTGTAGCAAATCACAGGGATATTTTTATTCTTGCTCTTGCACTTCTTTCTTCGCTCTGTTTAGAGTTCATAAAATAGCGGATAGATTCTTATGGTTCGAATCTCTCCTTCTTCCTTCTGAACTGGATGGCCGCTCTCTCGGTAGACACTGCCGTATCCCGGAGCTTCGGCGGATCCCCCCGGATACGACCTCTCTCTCTCTCTCTCTCTCTCTCTCTCTCTCTCTTTCTCTCTCTTCTCTCGCTCTCAGTCTCTCTCATTTTCGCCTTCTCTTCTCTCCCTCATAGTCTCTCTCTTTTCTCTCTCAGTCTCTCCCTCTCTTCTCGCTCAGTCTCTCTCTCTGCCATTCCCCGTGGCAATGCCCGTGGGCGCTTCCCTCTTCTCCTCCACGCCACAGGCAGAAGGAGATTTATGGATAGGGAACTTTCAATGGGGAAAGAACCCATCATAGCAAGACGCTTAATATATTTTATCTTTTTTTGGTTTCAAATAGAAAAGCTTTGCATAATTTAGCTATGTTCAATGAAAGTATTCTACAAATATGTTTTATTTCGTCAACTGTAAATGACTGTAATTTAAGAGTAAACGTTTATCAAGAAGCAAAAGTTAAAAAGCAAGATGTAAACCTAATTGGTGGAGCCGAGAAAGGCGGGCATTTCTATGCATTCCCTCTGCCCTACCGTATACCCTTCCGTCATTCATGCGCGAGTATGAGGAAGATAGGAGTATGCCATGCAAAAGAAGAAGAGAAGAGAGTGTGCAGACGAGAGAGAGGCCAGACGACAAGAGGAAGTGGCGAATGGGTCGCGCCATTCAAGAATTGACTGGGGAGAAGATGAAGACACTCGTGTCCATCTAATGGAATAGCTGCGTACTCTCTTCTACTGTAGAAGGAGAATGCACTCCCAACTCTTCTTTCGGCATTCAGAAGCTTCCTTTTATTTCCTTGAACCTTCAGTCCGTCATGTCTACTCCAGACTGCCGTGTAATTCTCTCTCGTCTTTCCACTTCCTGCCAATCCTCTCTCTTCCAATGATCTATCCCATTTCTTTCTCCTTCTCCCACTCAGAAGCATCACGCCGAATAATGGAAGCTCTAAATCACGGTCGACGAAAACGACTCTTTCCTTGATCAGGACAGAGCAGGACCGCTTATTAGGGCATCGGCCATGCCCTCTGGCGGCTACTGACAGCACCATTCTTATTGCTCTCTCTCTCTCTCTCTCTCTCTCTCTCTCTCTCTCTTCTTCTGTCTATCTCTCTCTCTCTTTCGCTCTGTTTCTCTCGGTCTCTCCCCTGTGCCACTCTCTATAACTTCGGCTCTCTTTCCCTCCCACTTTTCTCCCAACCATATGTCATACCCTCGGAGGAAAGAGCAGGGTGGCCAAAATGTAACCGACTAAATCACGTACAATCCATGAATAATTAAAGCTAAACAAAACAGGCAAAGACGTAACCTACAGAGCAAGTGGTACTTTCGTCTTTGAATTTTTCAACACCAAAATGTTTGTTGTTAAATAGATTTTTCTCGAAATTCCGCTCTCAATTTATGGGAGCAAGCGAATCAAAAGTACAACTTTCTCCTAATATTTCATAAGCAGATGACTCCGAGAGAGGAGGGCGAGAGGAAGACTGATTGAGGGCAAGTGACCTAGCAAAAGACATGTAAGTTTAAGCGAGAAAGAGAGTTAAGAGAGAGTTAAAGAAGAAACAGCCAAAGAAAGAGAGGGATTGAAGAGGAGCAGGAGAGACAGAAAAAGAGAGGACGAAAGAGCGAGAACAGAGACCACGGCATTCGGCCCGATCAGTGTCCACTAAATGGTCACTCCGCTCTTTTCCCTCCCATTTCACTCCCGCCAGAATTACAGCACAGTGCAGATGAAAATCACTTCGAGGTGCCCGCTATCTCTCTCTCTCTCTCTCTCCCTCTCTCTCTCTATCTCTCTCTATCTCTCTCTCTCTCTCTCTCTCTTGCTCTCTTTCTCTCTCTCTAACTGTCTCTCTCTCTGTATGCCCTCTGACTCTTCATCTTAATCCTATCTCTCTCAACTCACATGTTTTTGCAGCACTTCGTAATCCATGTCATTTAGTAATGGTATCCCTTATATTTTCTATACCAGCAGAACACATTTTCTCACCTCGCACAATTGTACACAGATCAATGCCCGTTGATGGTTGTATAAAGCTAATCGAGAGAGAGAGGGAGAGAGAGAGAAAGAGAAAGAGAGAGGGAGAGAGAGAAAGCGAGAGAGAAAGAGAAAGTCGGAGAGCGTGAGAAAGAGAGAATGAGAGAGACAGAAAGTGTGGATAAAAGGGCTGGAGAGAGAGTGAAGTCAAAAAGTGAAACGAAAATAGAGGGGAAAAAATGAAAGCGAAGCGTCTTTCTATAGCTTCACTCCTTCCCTCTCTCTCTTTCTCTACTCTCCACCCTTCGGACATTACGATCATCACTGCAGTCGACGGGCAGCGGAGACAGAGAGAGAGAGAGAGAGAGAGAGACAGAGAGAGAGAGAGAGAGAGAGAGAGAGAGAGACGATTGGAGGGGAAGAAGAAAAGAGTAATAGAGAGGGTGGATGGGGGCAGTGATTGAGGCTTGTTTCAGAGAGAGAAAAGACAATTTTTTCCTGATGCATCGCTAAACTTGAGAGCAAAATAATGGTTAATATGTTCGTATTATCTGATATGTCAAAGCGATCGAAGAGCATTGCAATCGTCAAAATAGATACTGAGGTGGGATGGAAAGCAGCAAAGGGGCTCAAGGCATCTGGAGAGTCTTTTGGGAAGAAAGAGCGGCGTCAGCCTCGAACGGTATCAAAATGCTGTTGATTTCAAGGAGAAGACAAAGGTTTACCCCGGGAATGATGATGAAGAAAACAGAAGAAGTCAAAGCAGAAGAAGAAGAAGGAAAGCCTTGCAGATGATTCACTTGGCAGGACAAAATAGAGAGAATTAATTGAAGGAGCGAGAAAAGAGTGCGGAGCGAGGGCGACGCAGAGAAAGCCAGCCCAAGAAGGGACAAGTTATTTTTCAACGTAGTTATAGAAAACGTTAAAACAGTTTTAAAAGTAGCAATGGTGATTGTGATGAAAGTGACAAGGAAAAAGGTGTTTGTACATGGCAGCCTAAGCAGCACTTTTCGAGAGGGCAGCAGTCAGCCAATTTTCCCGATATGTACGAATTTGGAAGAAGAAGAAGGGTCTCTTCCGCCCCTCAAGGGTGCATAACAATGTTTCAGACGTGTAGTGCAGGAGGAGAAGAAAAGGCTGCTGTATACCGGCAAAAAGGTGGAAAGGGTGGAAAAGGTGGCGAAGAGGATGACTGGTCATTTGGAAGAGACCTAGACGGAGAAGAGAGAGGAAGAGGGGGATGGGGAGGGAATCGGGCCGAGTGTCCGGCAGGACTCAGGGCACAGTTGCCCGGGCGCCCGCCACTGTTTCAATGCCTGAGGCGGCTAGGCAGATATGCTTCTATCCTTAGAGCATGTGACGGGACAAAGCATGAAGGAAGAGAGAGAGAGAGAGAGAGAGAGAGAGAGAAGGGAGAAGCCACAGATCAGTATCAGACACGAGGACAAAAGGGCAATGAGAGAGAAGAGAGAAAGATGCAATGCTCATGAGGTGTACGACTCGGAGAGGGTCAGTCTCGGGCCTCCTCCAAGAGCCAGAAGTTTTCGGGCGGCTCTAAGCACATCCGTTGTAGTAAAGCAGTGCAGAAGAAGAAGCAGCAGAAGAGGAAGAGGAGAATCAAGCAGCCGCAGTACGAAGCAAAGCAAGCATCATACGAAAAGACACTACAACTACCTCCTTCTATCCCAAGGGCAGTCCGATCAGCAAAAAGACATGGCAAGGGTGGAAAGTAAAGACACCACACTTACATACTACCCTCCCCTTCTACGTACTCTTTCCTGTATGCGTGTCCCTCATCGCCGGGAGCTGATATGTAACGGTCATGGAAGAAAGAATATAGGGCGAGAGAAAGAGGACGAGAGGGAGAGAGGGAGAGAGAGAGAGAGGGAGAGAGAAGGAGAGAGAGAGGGAGAGAGAGACGAGGGGATCAGGCACTGCATTAACAATTCGACGCCCGCAGGCATACTGATAATGGCTCAGAAGGAAAGAGAGAGGAAAAGAGAGATTGAGGAGGCAGAGATCACGAGAGATAGTGAAGAAGAAGTAGAATCTACGTTTTGACTCTTCGATTGGAGGGAAAAAAGATGAGGATTGCGAAGTGGTCCCCGGGCAGACTGATAAGTAGCGAAAGAAAGGGTGAAGATAGAGAGAAAGAGAGGCTGCTGCCGCAGGCGACATGCATTGCGATTACTTCTAAACGACACACATAACACCCGACACTCGCCTACGAAACACCAAAAAGTATTATCGCGGACAGAACACTATAGAGACTATATATGTAAATAGATATATGAATTTATGTATATACTATGAATAAAGTTTTGAAATATTTGCTTCAGAATAACAGTTACAGTACTGCAATTTAATGGAAGTTCACAATTACAGAAATAAAAAGAATACACTTATTAACAATAAGAATCACGCTTCATTACTTTGGGCGATTCAACTAATGGTAAGCGTAGGATTCATTCATCTCTCACAACGTAACTTGCAACTGACGATGCGGATATTGAAATTTCTTTTTGTCCTGTTAGATTAACACAAAAAGGAGTAAAGGTGACTTCGTTACAGTGCGAGAGTTAGGAAGTGGAGAGTAATGCACTGCCTGAGGCATGGGAGCGTCTGTAGCCGCTGGCCATTATTGGGAAAGAGAAGGCGAGTAGAGGGAGAGAGAGGTGAGGGAGTACTCTGATAAGCAGCCGCGGGCTCAAAATGCACCCTATCACTCCCAAAAAGGCCATGCACTAAGTTTGTAGGGCCAGGCAGCAAATATATGGGAGTGATACGAAAGCCATCAAGCAGCTTGCACGCCTTATTCATCTTTTGTTTCTTATCTGCTTTAACTAATTACAAAATATGATAAAAAACAGTCATGTCACAAAAAGATAGTTCTGAAAAATACCTCCAATTTAATCAACAGATAAATCGAAATATCAGATTTAAAAACCTCAAGAGTCCACCAGACTGCTGACTTGTAGATGTTTATATTGAAGCTGTGAGCAGCAACACGAGCGGCATTATTAGCATGGGTCAGGGAGAAGGGGAGAAATGAATACTAAAAAGGAAACTGCCTTGTTGAGCTCTCCCCTAGGCTGGAGGCCCCTCTCCTGGATGATGACCAATGCCTTCGGGGCATAAAGGAAGCGCACCACACCAAAATGCTTGCTTGTGTGCGTTTGAGCGCCCCAAAAAAGAAGCGATAGCACCGGGAAGCAAAGTGATGCCCCCTGGATGGAGGGAGGAAGTTTGGATGGACATAATAGAGAGAGAGAGAGCGAGGCAGCTAGAGTTTTAGAGAGATATGAGAAGAGACAGGGCAAAGTGTGTGTCTGACAAAGAAGAAGAAGAGACTGAAGTTAGTGGAGAGAGCAGAGAGCGAGAGGAATGATGATATGCTGACGACGACAACGCCTGAAGGCCAGAAGAATGGACATGGCGTGGCGGCTTGCAAGGCGGGCTCTCTTCTCTTTTTCTCACTCCCATAATTTTCCCTCTCTTTCTTTCTCTCTCTCTCTCTCTCTCTTTCTCTCTCTCTTTCGTTTTCCCTCAATGATCAGATCCCTGATATGCACCTCTTGCACTGTCCTCTCCCATCTATTCTTGTCCCCTCAGGCAATATTCATTCCGAAAGAGCCGACGCCGTTGTGCTGCCAGCCATCGCACCATTCGACTCCTGGAGCACGCAGCTGCACATCCTCTCACTTTTTAGGGGGAGAAAGGGAGAGAGAGAAAATGAGAGAGAGAGAGAGAGAGAGAATGGCAGAGAGACCGAAAGGGTGAATGTGGCGAGTGCGTAGAAGCAGCAATCGCCTGGAGGGACTGTATGCATAGACGGCCCGGTGTCCAGAGATAGCAGCCGGCCAGCTAGCCGGTCTCCCTCAGTGTTGCCGCTGGCGAGAGTGCGAGAAAGAGTGCAGACTGAGAGGGACAGAGAGGCAGACAGAGAGAGCGGGAGAGAGAGAAGAGTATAGCGATTGCATGAGAAAAGATTGAGGTGAAGAGAGAAAAGTGTAGATAGCAAAGTAAGCAATTCAAGAGCTGCACAGCATGAGATCGCTATTTTTTGTCATGGCTTTAATGGGAATACATAGAAAGAGAGAGAGAGCGAGAGATAAAGCACTATATTCCTAGGAATAGAGAGAGGAAGTGAGAAGAGATAAGGAGAAAAAGAGAGAAAGGAACGAGAGAGAGGAGAGAGATAGAGTGCAGGAGAGAGAGAGAAATAGATATAGAGTGAAGAAGAGAAAGAGAGAGAGAGAGGGGGGAAAAGAGAAAGAATGAAGAAGACAACAGGGAGAGACAAAGAAAGGAAGAGAGGATAGAGCGAGTGAAGAGAAGTGAAGAGAGGAGAGAGAGAGAGAGACAGAGAGAGAGAGAGAGAGAGAGAGAGAGAGAGGATCAGTGATTATGGAAATGTGTGCATTTGATCGTTTCTCCAACACTTGCGGATAAACGACCTACATGAAAGCGGAAAGTCTTGATTAAAATATCGGTTTTCTAGAAAATATTGAGAGAGAGACCATCGAAGCTTTAAAAAATTGTATCTCCGTTGACTTGGAAACAAGTTGAAATATGCCAAGCAACGGAATAAATGACTATCTCCACGAAGCAGTCCACTCCATTCTTTATTGCCTTGGCTATCATTCTGCTTTCTGCCAGTCAAATCTTCCTTCTGTGTTCTGCTGGAAGCAGAATGAGCAGCTAAAGACAACGCGACATGTTAAAGGACAAAAAAGTGCGCGATGCCAGGAGTCAAATTGGGGCAAATGAGGGAGGGAGAGTGATAGAAAGAGGGCGAGAGCGAGAATGAGAGAGAGAGAGCAAAAGAGCAGGTGAGAGAGATGGAGAGAGATGGAGAAAGATCTAAGGACAATCTGATTTGGGTGTCTTCTGTGTGTCGGGGTGACGCCTCTGCCAGGCAGTCACAATGAGATGAAGGCGGCTAAATTCGCAGCAACCCTATGACATTTTCTGTCTCGCAGTCTGTTCTCTCTCCTTCCTCAGTCTTTTCGACACACTCTCACATGCTGCGTCTCTCTTCACTCTCTCCAACTGATCCAACGGCCCAGAGATAATGCAGATTAGGAGCGTCGCCCTCAGGCAGCGGAGCAAGAGAAGATGATCGTCGGACAGAGAATGACTGCCAAGGGAGGGCTGCCAGTCTAAGAAACTCATCCTTGTCGTTCTCCCCTCCTCCCTTCAACTGTTCTTCTCTGAAAACTCAGGCTAAGCATTTTCACTGACATTTTAGAGCACCGAATTAACTACTTCCTGTTCCACCAAATAAAAATAAAATATCTTTAAAATATGAGCAAGTATGTAGATACAGAAGATTTCGTCTAAATTCTCGCCTACTGGAACGAGTTTGATACAGTAAACCTCAATTCTCTGGGGATATTCTGCGGCCATAAGCGAGGGCTTGCTTCCATGCAACCTTTCGGCACGAAGGACACAAATAACTCTCCCACTTCGGCTAAAATCTCCCGTCACCCCCCCCCTCCCTTAGAACAGGCCATCCCTGCCATCTACAGTATCCACAAGGCCCTTTCAAACAGCCTGTCAAATGCTGGCACTCTGCCCAGTGATAGGTTCCCTGCAGAAGAAGAGAGACTGAATGATTGGCAGACAAGGAATGAGAGACGAAAAGAGGAGAAACTCATCTTTCGGCCGCAAGGAAAATGAGATGTCAGTGACTGGTGGAGATGGTGGACGAGTGACTGACACTGCCAAGTGTCAAGAAAGGGAAGGTCCCTCAGGGTCTTGAACCAGCCATCAACTTGCCGCCTTCACATTTCCTTTTTTCTGAGCAAAAACAACCATTCAAAATTTTGTTAGCCGACCAAAACCTTTAATTGTACAGAAACAAAGTCGACAGGTTCGAACATATTTTACATTCCCTACCCGGTGAGGAGAAGCAGGGAAATAAAAAGTTCCCACATTACTAATGTTTATGACCTTTAAAAGGCAGTCTTGAAATCTCTCCATACAGTTAAATTTTGGCAATCCAAATTCGCGAAGCAGCGCAATAGATGGGTCATGCGTGAAAGAAAGCTCCTTAAAAGCCTCAATTCTTTTTTTATCATCAATTTTTTATTATATTCAATTTTTCGACAATTCAAAGGACATATTTCAAACAAGCTGGCTTTTTGAATAGATTAGGATAACCGATGGACGGAAGTCGGGTCATCTTGAGAGATGACCTGATGCTTTTCTTGAGTGCATGCTGAATTGTTCTCCTTATCATTCTTATCATTCTTCATACATATCTTCAGAATGTCGAGATCTCTCTGCAGCGAAAGCAGATCGAGTTTACAGCCCAGCAGCAACAGCCTGGAAGGGGATTTTTAACATTGTTTTTTCACTACTAAAACTTTATTCAAAAGCGGTGTACAAAAAAAGTATGCGTAGTCTTGCATACGACACATCTTGATGTACCATACCGATGTATGGTTCATTAAGATATTTCGGATGATTCGTCAATCCAAGCTAAAGCGACGAGATATTTAAGTCCCAAGCTCTAATTCTTGATCAAATTGACTGCGTTAATCGGGTTATGACTAGGATGTACATAGATTCAAGAAATGTTAGCACATTTTGCTACCTCACGGAGCATCTCTTTTGCGAGAAAGACGCGGAACTGGGGAAGAAGAAGACACCGAGTGAGTCGACTAATACGACAGCAATCGACTAGGCCTAAGAGTGCTTCTCATTTGCTGATTCGATTGAGAGAACGATCACTGAAACAATCGAATGTTTCAATACATCACCGCAACAAAGTAATCCTATTTTTCTTTTTTTTGGTGAGCAACTTGGGAGAAGAATACTGAATTAAATAGGTATTATTTGATGAGGTGGAATTAATTCAAACTTCTTCATTTTTTTGTTAAATCACTAACCACTGCACGTCTGCGAACGAATGACAACAGTATTATTGGGTAGGTAAGTACGTAATGATATATGTTCTCATATTATATATATATATATATATATATATATATATTTGTATGTATGTATATATATGTATGTATGTGAGTGAATATCATGATTTTATAGTTTTTGCTGTAGTAAAAAGAGGATAAATTTTTCAAAACCATGAGCTTTATCCATTTCTGTAGCTAAATTGATGAAGCGATTAAATAGAAATTACAAGAATTTCTAGAAGCAACAGTCTTTTTCAGCAGGTCCTTTCATTCGACTTAAGAAACTTCTTTCTCTTTCACACCCATGCTTTGAAATGTTGTTGACTCCTAATTGGACCTTGCATTAAAAAAATGACGTAAGTGTTTAAAATAATATGTACATGCTTTCATCGCTCTCATTTAATCCGTTTAATCGCATGGGAAAAAACTTTTAGTGTAAAAGCGCTATCATTCGACAAAAATTATAGTAATTATCACAAATTCTTACATTATTATGTTAATCTATACTCATTATTGTATGTGAATTGTATTGTATACATGTCATATTGTAGAGATATACATGTATATAAATATTCGTATGTCTACCAAATTTAATTGGGCATAATTGTTTGCGGTTGAGACATCGAATTACCACGCTTTGATACGGCAATAACCTTCCGGCTTCAATTGAACGAAAGTGGACTTGGAATTTACTTTCTCAATTGCTTTCAAAATTGTTATGATCAGCATCGCATAGTTGTTTTGCACTCACTTGTTTTCCACTAAGCACTTTAGAACTAAGGCAGGACGCGAGGGACGGCCTGGCACGGTCATGATTCCGTTACGAACATTCAGTATCTCGTTTGCTGACCTCAGCATCTCTTGTACTCATCAAGTAATCACGTATGGAATGAAGAAAACGAAAGTTGTCATTAACAAAATCATCGGGACGTTTCCTGTCACCGCTTTTTATTAGCTTTTCAGCACTCGAAAGCATTTGATTTGTTGTTCAATTTGTGTCCAATTCATGTGCCGAATATAAAAAACACGGCAACGGCAAGTCTTGGGGATGCTCTCCAGAATCTACTATCAACAGTCAATTTACTAGTGATACTACCTATACAAACAGCAAGAATAGAAAGTAAGGGAAACAAAGATGTTGGTGGAGAAAGTGAAGTCAGTTTGCACTGAGAGAGTAGGAGAGTCCGACGGCGAAGAAGAGACACCGGGGATGGAGGAGAGAGCAGAGAAAGAGGCGGTGAGACGAAATGTACAAGCAGACTCTGGTAGACAGTGCAGAGAAGACGTCATCTCATCTTCTGGAAATGTCCAACTCTTAATGGTTGCCAAACATATCGGCTTTAGTTTTCTGTCTGCCTGTCTGGCGGAGAGGGGGATGTGATGTTGTGGTTTGAGGGTGAACGATGGTAGAACCTGACACATCTCTCATCCACTCTTTCTCGTTCACTTTAAGGGTCAGTCATGCCCAGGCGCGTTGCTAATGTTCGTGTTTGCCAAGGAGCGGATATGTCAGAAACTCCACATTCCCTCAACATGCGCTCTCTTTCACGCGCCCACCTTAATAATCCTGATATTGGCGGTAAGGGGGCGAAGGCGTTAAGGGCAAGAGATGACTACTACAGATCTCCTTAGCAGATAGAGGTGAGTTATGTCTGTGTATTTACAAAGTAGGACAAAATAGCTCTTTTCCTTAATCTACGAAGCAAAAAAGGGTTATTTTATAGGTGAAAAATATTTATTGCGTAAGTGCTTTCACAAAGCTCTTCATAACAACACTAGAGGTACATACTTAAATCAGTACACATACACGTCAGTGATTCACTCCATAAGGCGTTTCTCAACCCACGCATTTGTCGAATCAAAACATATGAAACTGCTGGATGTCGTATATGAGTGTACATTTAGTGCAGAAAAAAAAGTTTGTGAAATGAAGGCTTGGTTGAAATTGGAAAGCAGCAATAAATACCTTGTTGAAGAAGAAGCACTGAACAGGAGCGAAGAAACAGTTGTGAGGGACCGACTGAGAATGCAGCTGCGCCCTGAAAGTCACTTCGTACCTTTCATAAATAACCACTTAATTAATATATATATTTTGTATATATATATATATATTGGTATATATATATATATATATATATATATATATATATACCAATAATAAATATATTATCATTCTTCCAGCCAAAAACAAATGCAACGTCGTTTCTTCCTATTTTTCTGTCAGGAAATGCGAGCCTTGTATATTCCACCGTTGCAGCTTTCCGTGCACGCGACATTGTATCATGTTTCCGTCAAAAGGATGAATAAAATGAGAATGGGGCAAAATAGTGAATTGTACTACCCACGCGCTTAATTTTTTGTAGAATGAAAATTGCACGTTTTTTTTTCTTGGCGCCTTCATGTCTTCAAAAAAATTTTGGGATGACGTATTTTTTATCTTGTCAGAGACAGGCGATATAATGCATGAGATGTTTTTCTGCCACAAGAAAGAGTTGACTAACGGAATAGGCCGGTCTCTGCCAAAGCTGTAGTACGGAGAATTTCTTGCGCCATACAAAGTTTCAAGCACTTCAGGTCGTAGGCGCTTCTCGGTTCTACAAGCAATGAGAATTTCAATATTAATTATTCACTATTACACCGTACCTATAGTATCAATTAAGGAAGTACATATTATGTACATAGATCAAATGAATCGTTTGCTTGCGCCGCAATTGTCTATTTAAATCTCAGATGCGACCTGGATGTGGATAAAAGATTATTGTTATTTTAATTTTTAAGGCTTTGTTTCTCATATTAACCCTATACCATCAGATCTTGAAAACCTACTAGAAAACCTGGAGTTTCTATGACAAGATGGTGGACATAAATGAAAGCAAAGAGTGCTCACCCCCGCATTAAATTCTTTCATTTTACCAATTGCACCATCGCTGGCTTTATGAATTCCATTTCTATTATCGCCACAGATTAAGGGCTTTTTTATTAGCACATTAATCTCGTTTGCAGGCTACAATGGCCACTATAAACGGCGGAGATATCCAATTTCTCCAATATTGCTTCCAAAGAGCAGACATGATATTGGCTAAATTAGGCGAAGTAGTTTAACGTCAGCCGGAGGAAGCATAGAATTGTAGTCGATCTGCTGGGTGTCTGCTTCTTACCCGAATAGAACTCCGAAGAGTTTGCTTCCTGCCGCTGGCTCAGCCGCGGCTGGTTTGACTGAGAAGAGGAGAAGCAGAGAGGCAGCCGCAATGCGAAGCAGCATCCCACGCTCTTCTTATTACCTGCAACTTTCCATACTCTTTAAACTAGCATAAATTATAATAATAGCTCAAGACATGTCAACGAAACGTATGGTTAAGAAACGTTGAAACATCTGTTTTTCTTTGCAGCTTTTAAGTGAGAATGAATACTTAAAATGAATACCAGTCATTACTGCTTGCGCATAAAAATCAAGGAAACCATTTCTAAGAATACTACTTTCATTAGAATCAGGAAGGGCAAATTGTGATTATTAGTTAAATAAATCATAATCGCAAGAGTGCAAACAAAGCGTCAACATCATCTTGTGCCCTCCAAGAGAAGAGGCCTCAGACATCAAGATGCCCAAGTCCCTTCAACCAAACGCGCCTTTTTCTCTCTGCTTCAGATATTTATTGCCCACCTACCATGGCTTGCAGGCTTTTTCAGGGCGGAGTCGAGGGGAGTTGAGCGGGAGGGCAGGGGGATAAGCAAGGATTAGCTTGGAAGATTAGGCTGGCACTCTCCACGATCATCTCACCAGTCATGTGTCTCCGAAATGGACAAGTGAGGAATGCATGATTAAATCATAAACAAAGCTGCAAGAAGCCAGAGCATTCCAGTGCGAGTGACAAGGACAAGTATGAGATGTAAGAGACAAATACGTTCTTCACGACCTCTCAATTATTCTACCAATAACGAAAAGTTATTTAATAACTACCCATTTCTTAAGAGAAACTATCAAAAAGGTCCATCTTCCTCGTGGAAATGATATGAAATTGAAAACTGCAGCGCTCTTTTCACGCATCGGGTTTGTACAACCTGCGAAATAGCATGCGAGATTGAGAGCGCCTAATCCCCACATTAGATATTTTCGGTGATCTCCTTCCTCTAATTAGATTTGATGTTGCTTTCTTTACATTTGGAAAAGCTTTAATTAATTGGAAGCTTAAGCGTGCAGGGAAGAAGCGGCGCCGTGCACGGGACGATCTCATTCAAGAAATAAACAATGGAAGTTGTTGTAGGGACTTAATTGAAAGTCGAGAGAATCCAGGACATCAGAGATACTGATTTTCCAATCCATAATGGTATGTTATCAAATCAAGGACGCATTATATCTGAAATGAAAATGTGTAGGCTTTCTAGTTGTTTTATCTGAAAGATGAGAAGAGCTATTGCGTCTGAGAAGATCTGGTAAAATTACTAAAACTAACGTCGTTGTAAAAGAATTAGGAGACTGAAATAGCCGTGTTTTTGACGATGGCGGAGTCATGTTTGGCTCAAAAAACAAGGAAGGGAAAATTCCTAGCATCATAATGGTAAGTTGCCAGTTATTGCTTAAAAAAATACTGTGCCATTTTCCAGAGGCGTCGTGATTCAGCTCAGCTTTCAGAAATTCAACGTGTCCCATGATAGGCAAAATATCAAGTGAATTTATCTTTCAGTGCCTGCAACGCACATGAGAAAAATCGAGATTCTTACTACCACGGCTCACTTCGGTGTGCGTAAATAAAGTATAAGTATAAGTATAAGATTAACACCAGAAAGAGCTTCTAAAAGCTTGGTCACGTCAATTCAGCTTAGTTAATTACTAGACCAGCGGCAGCATGCATACATTGAATATTGACAAAGTTAAGCTACCAACATTTGGCAGCGTAAAACAAGGAAAACATTAGTTATAATTTATCTTGAAATAAAATCAAAGTTTCTTTGCAAAAAAGGGCCGAATCATCAGTTGCGAAACCTAAGAAAACGTTCCGATTTTAAGCAAAAAAAAAACATAAATGGTGATCATTTTAGATCAGAAAGAAAAAGAGACGATTTCCCTTCACCTTCTGATTCTATGCAAACAAAACATCTGACAATGAGAGAAAGAGACAGTCGAAAAATCAGATTAATGCCATGATTCTAATGATGAGAGCCGGAATCATCTCTTATTGTTATTAAATCCAGTCCTTGAAGAGCCTATAAGTCAAAGATGCAGATAAACAGAAGACATCATAGCAGAGAAAGAGGTAAAGTTTAAAAGAGGAAGTGGACGCAGAATTCTTCGCCTGGGAGATGGTGAAGCAGACCAATGCGCTCCACTTTCAGCATTAACTAAAAATGAAAGCAAATCCAGATTTATTTTTGAGTGATTTAAGGTATTGATCTCCTCATATTTCCATAAAATACTGGCATTCCAGCTCAAAGCGAATTATCCTCTAATTGTAAGCACTTGTTGTAGTTAACTGGTAACAGCCTAAGTGTAACATGTTGACTGAGAAAATGGGCTAAGAGATGCATAAGCGACTGCTAAATGCTTCGACGCCCAGACACGGCTGGAAATAATTGATATAAATCCAAGGAAATGGGCATATGGAAACGCGGCTCGCTTCCTTCCAAGTGGGTGGCAGGCGAAGCATTAGAGCAACTTACACACATACAACTAACTAACTAACTGCTACTTCTCGAGGGAAAGAAGAAGCCACTGCGGCATCCTCTGCCGCATTCATTTCCGGCTGCTTTTATCAGGATTGCACTCATCTCATATTTTTGCACGTAAACACCCTCGCAAGAAGTGACCTACATATTACATGCGCATTGGATTTCTAATCTGCTGACAATGAGAATCTCTGTAGGGGCATACAACGGTGACTCTTCGTATTTTATTGTGATTAATATCGAGTAAGTTCTATAGGTAAATAGATACTCTAGAATGGAACACGCATTCATGAAGCAATAGAACTATCCAGCCGGCTTTAATTAGTATCAGCAAAGGAACGTCAAAACGAGAAGTTAGTTTTTTTTTGCTGAAGTTCCTGCTTATCAATTTGCTGACGAATTAGTTGACTCGAACTTGAAAAGTCACAATTCAACAGATGAATTTCAACAGATCGCGGGTAGCACCCATTCTCGGAAACCACGCATGTTTTGGTGGCAGGTGTGTTTTATGATCAAAAACAGAAGGGCACGACGTAGAATTCTTTAAAAATGTTATTCTTTAAAAAGTTTGATTTGATGATGAAAAGTACTCCAGTCGTGAGTTGTTATCGTCACAAATATTCAAACATACAAACAAACATATGTCATGAATAAATCACGGAAAAGAGATGAATAAAGAGAAAGAGAGAGAGAGAGAGAGAAATTGGCTACATAATGCAAAAAAAATGAAAATAAAGCATGATGAAACCATTTTTCCTGGGTTTGAGGGCAAGCAGGGGCGGGAGGTTCCGCTTTTGTTATTTGTGATTGAGGACGATACATCACTACGATGCTCTCTTTAGCGAATGAGTGTGACGGAAGTGTGCGCCAATCCCAAAAGGAGAAGTGTTCAATCCTCAGTCTTTTCAATCACGAGTCGTATTCAGCTGAAAGACTAAATCACATATTCCTATTTCGTTGCTTGAACAAAGCATATTGTGAAGGATAAAGCCAGTAAGTGAAGATACATAGTAGAGTATTGTCTATATGGGATGGAGAGTAGTGGAAGCTCCAGGCTCCTCCCTCCCGTCCACCGAGTCGAACGCAGCGTTGCCACGAGTCTGCTGCACAAGAGCTCTCAGCTTTGCCACGGGTGGCCGGTGAGTCGGAAGACGATGCCAGCACTTGAGGGCGCGGTGCCATCTAAACAGAAGTGGGCGTGGCTTATTGCAAGTGGGCGGGGCAGATTTACTTTGGCCGGAAGCAGAACAAGGTTGCACTTTCATATATTCACGACCTTTTGTCACATGCATCCTCGGAGGAATTTGGAATGACGTTTCGAGGGAGGGGAAATAGAAGAATGCCTCGGGGTTGGCGGATAGTTTGTATGTCGCGGGAGATTCTCTTTCATGAATCGGTCTCACTCCTTGATCAAGAGAGGGAGAGACTGAGAGAAAAGAGAGAAGTGAGGTAATGATAATTCCAGCTGCAACGCGGACAGGTTTAGAAGAATTAAATTAGGAGTGTACGCATAAAGGAAGATTGGGGGTCAGGAGAAACAGAAGAGAATGGCTATGAAATGTCACTGTCCTCTGCACAGACTACACTTCTGCATATTCCACGGCCCAGAGACCAATTTAATGGTAGGCCCAGGACAGATGCAACCGTCTGCTAACCAAAACACGTTTTGAATACGTGAACAAGCGAGATTTCTGAGCGATAATCGACGATCAACCTCACCATTAAAAGTTCGTAACGAAACAATACGGAATTGCATGTTCGTTTTCGTGTTTGCAAATCACACTTTGCGAAGAAGGCAGATGGAAAGAAGGGCTCTCCAGTGGGTGTGGAAACGAGAAGGAGTATTTGCAGGAAAAAGCAGCGCTCCCACGTGTTGTGCATGAGGCGAAATGCCCCTTTGACCTTTAGCGCGTTTGATGCGAAAGAACGTTCCGTCAGATATTTAAGAACACGCTTATGGCGAGATTTATATTTTTTTAAAGTGGAATCAAAGTATGATAAGAGAAGTTTTTGGGGACTAACAGATCGGGAGGCACGAATTCGGGTTGTTGACAACGAAAGCCGCGGTCGACTGCGCGTATCACATCCGAGTCTTCTGAGAGGTGCTCGAGGGGGATCGAGCCAAGTGAGAACACTTCGTACATCATCATCCCCAGCGACCATCTATTTATGCTATTCATTCTTCTCTTACCAGCAACGATATCCAACAGTCTTCTTCTATAATTTTCAAAACACCTTAATTTTAGAAATTTCTCTAGCGGCAAAAATATTGTTTTGGATACTGTTATTTTCGTTCTTTTTTCTCCTCAGTACCTAAATCCATGTGTGATTAAGTGAGGGTGGAAGAGGAGAAATGCCAGGAATCACACAGAGATAAACTATATAATCTGTTGTGGTGGAGCATGATGGATTTCATATCTGTGTCTGGTTCAGCAACTCACACGTCACTCTTAGCAGAGAACTCTCCATGGAAGGCTTCAGGGGCGAGCCAGCGAAGCGGGAGGCGGCTGAGGGCTACGCTGCCCTCAAACGAATTACTATTCTTTTCCAGTGAAGATGGAACAGCAGAAGAATACAAGAAATGATGATATCACAACCAGCCTTATGAAACTTGTAGTCTTTTGGTGCGCTGCAAAACTGGAATCCGGCAATCTAAACAAAAAGTGGAGGTTTGAAAACTCATTTTTTAAATATACATTATATATATACATATATATATATATATATATATATATATATATATATATATAGACAATTGACTGCTTGACCTTAGCATCCAGAGAAGCCGTTAGCAAGATGTTTCTTGCGCAAATATCACGATGCACGAGGTGGCGAGAGTGGATGTATTCCTGGCAAAGAATTGGGAACACAGTTACATTATGCTGACTCATGTTAACTCATTTGATGGTCGTGTATGTGGAAAACGAACTAAGCCGGAACAGACGCCCATGACTATTTCGAGAAGCTTATTTACCGCAGCATCTCGCATCCCACCCGCTGTTGTTGGATTGAGTCTGAGAAGAGAGAGAGAGAGAGAGAGAGAGAGAGAGAGAGAGAAGAGAAGAGTGGGAAAGATAAGAAGAGGCAAAGAAATAAATAGACAGAGAGAGAAGAGAGGGGAAAAATGAAAGAAAAGAATGAGCGAGAACGTATTGCGTAGTTGCGCGAGATGGCGGACGAGAGTGGTTGGAGTGAGCTCAAGAAGTGAGCAGATGGCTCCTCCGATGTGCGTCCAGCCAAGGAACATCGACAGATTCTGATGGCCCCTGGAAATCACATTTCTTGGAGAACAGAATTTATAAATAATTAATAAATGTAATCTAATAATCTAACCGAAGTCGTTGCATGCAAGCCATTTCTCTGCTGAGTTCGTCTTCTTCCTCTTCGCCGTGTTCACGAGTAACCTTCAATGAGCATACTTAACATGAACTCCATGCTAATCTCAACGCCAACCCGAATGGCCACATCGCAATCGTAGAATGGACTGTTTGGAGACCATTCCATGAGGGGCGCCCGGCCGACCAGGTGGCCTGCAAGGGTATGTACTCTTTTAGTTTTGTTACTATGTAAGTACATAGTCTACTCATTCTAACCAAGGAAGACATTAGCGTGGAGACCTCCTCCGAGCAGAACACTCGTATCCAGCCGAACTCTTGTTCCGTCTATCTTTAGTATTACTGTTTACAGTGGCATTGTTGTATTCAAATTATTTACGAAATAAATGCTTGAAATTAAAGAAATGTATTAACAATAGAACATGAAACCTTCCACGGCATGCTTTCTGCTTCTGGCTGCCGCGTCTTAGGCCTGCAAGGTTTGAATGAATTCTCTTAACGAATGTAAAGTGAAGTGACTTCAATGCGATATGCACAGATCGTTCGTGAACGGGCGCCCCGTTGGCCGCCTGCAATCTCCTCCTGGCCATGACATACAAGACGATACCAGTGGCCGTGGCAGTCGCCGCGGCCAGAGTTGAAATCCAGATGAGATCAGTGATGGCCACCTGCATTGGTCTACTGAATGCACTTTCATTGTGGATGTACATATGCATTCGTATTTTGTCTGTCTTTCTAAATCATTCCAGGAGAACAAGAAAGACCAGCCTCGAAATGCTTCTCTTCTTTGTACTTGTGGGCGGGCGATAAGTTCGCTAAAGATGAAAAGAAGATTACTATCGGAAAACAAGAAATTGCAAAAACCTCTAGGAACGTGATCCCTGCACAATGTGATGACGTCTTCATCATAAGAAAGAAGGGACGAATTCATCATCAACACCTGAAAAAGTTTTTATATGCCAGATGAGAAGAAAATATTAATTATGTACATATGTAGTATGTATGTACATAGGTATACCTGATTATCAGACTTCGCGCTAAGAAACCCTGTTTTCTGAAGTGGCATTATTAAGTTCTCGAACAGGTCGGCTTCCGATGAATTGCTTATAACGTAAACAGTATCCTGAAATATGAAGTTGCACCGCATGGATTGTCGGTGCGAGAACGAGCCGTTTTGGTGGGCTCGGGAATGTTGATGGCCATGAGCTTGACGAGGACGTCGGTGGGGAGCGAGGAGATCAGTGCCGAGTAGTCAGGAATCGTGTCATTCGCAGCCCTCTCCAACTCTTCCACGAACATCGTGTAGATGCCAAAGTCAGTTGGGCAGCCATTCTCATCTGTGCTTCAAAGTCGCTCTCATTCCAATGGCTAGCGAGTTGCCATTTTCTTCGAGAACATCGATTATGTTGATCGTTGAATAAAAATGGGAAACCTGCTGAATCGGAGAAGCTGAGTGATGTGATACAGTTTTCTGCGAATTGTCGGGTGTGGCTGCCCAGCCAAGGAAGTCGAATCTCTGGGGAATCAGACAATAAATCACTGATGCCCCGTCATATTCATGCAAGATGTTCCCACCATTTATTGCAATCGAACTTTTACAATCAGCTGAATTCCGATGGAAGATTCTCACAAATCCACCGGCAACCTAAAAAAAACCACCAAAAAAAATGTGATTAAAAAAAAATGCAAAAAAAATGTGATTCAAAAATTAAACTGAGCGAAATTAAATAGAAAAGAAATTGTAAACCGACCTGCAATTCAGGAGGCTGTGCACACAAAGGCCCCTCGACGAAGGAATGAATGAAAGGCAGCATAGCCTCAGCCAGAGGACGGCCAAGCATGAAGATGGTGGGCGAGAGACTTGGCTGGTTGCCAAAGTACGTCCGGGGGATCTCTGGCTTGTGTTCATATTTTTTTTTTTTACAAAACATTGACATAACTTACCGAAGTCAATATTCCTGCTCATGTTCTTTCGGATGCCGCCGGGGTTGAACAGGACATCTTCCATGGAGAAGACGGGGAATTTTGCCAAACTCCGCAGGTGCTGGGCGCTGTTGTGGGGGTAGTACATGGCGAAGATGTCCACGTTGCTCTGCAAACCAGATGAAACTCTCTAATATGCAACTGCTTATTCTAATCTTTCAAAGGGCAAATAAAGAAGCAATACGGACTATGTTCATGTCATTGAGTTCATTGATGATATTCTTGTCGATGTAATCCGTAATTAATAAGAACTGCTTCTTATACATTGCATAATCGGGATCTCGACTAGAAGAGCCAATCTGAAACGATTGAATTTAAAAGAGATTATGCCGTCAGTTTTCGCTCTCCATAATAAGCGTTAAAAACAAAAGAGTTGTTTCACGCATATCGCAAGTTGGAATTAGTCTAGACTCTGATTATTATTCCCTTCGCAAGTCCTACCAGAGTGCGAAGAGTCTCCATCATGTTATCGACCCCCGTTTCATTATACACGTCGTTCGAGTGGACACTTTCATTCGAGAGAAGGGAGCCCTTATAGAATTTATTCATCTGCTTTTCATTCTTCATCAGCACACGAAGTTCCTCCTCAAAAGGAAAACGTGGAAACTCTGGGAGTATTTTAATATTAATTAAAAAGAACCATAAAAGGAAAAAAAACCTGGAGATTAGCGGAGGGCTTCTGTACTAGTTTATCTGCTCCCCCAGCACCAAAAGCAATAGTGAATGGCAGAACTCCAGATGGACAAATCTGGCAAAATTCTATACAATTGCAAAATTTATATTATCATGGAAAAGCTGACAAGCATAAAGGCATTGAAGAGATCATGGAAGCCATTGATGTTGACATCATGAGAGACAGTGAAGAAGGCGTAAGATGAGAGGCCGAGGGTAGGGCAGGCACGCACTGTCACCTCGACACCTGGAGGGGTGGCCTGTGTATGGCCTTCCGGCACACGGGCAAAGTTGACAGCAACCTCGTCGGACACTCCCCGAGGGGGGCTGTCGTCTGGAAGGGCAGCCCAGGAGGACGAGGTGAGAAGCGTAGCGATGAGCGAGACGATGATACGATTGGAAGAAACGCTCATCCCATAAGAGGGAAGTTGTGGTAGAACAGAGAATCAGAGCAGAGGGATCAACTAGAAAGCTATGATTATCGAATCATAATGAAGAGTTAGTAGACAATTAAATTTTGCTGAGCAGAATCTTGCACGTGAAATAGGAAGCAAACTGCCTTGAATTCCTTCCTTATCAGTAACTGATATGCCGAGTGTGAGGAAAAGAAAGCAGAGAGACAGAAATGAAGGGAGAAGGGAGAGAAAAAAGGAATTTGGAATGATTGATTAGACCATCACGGCCGCTTCCTGACCACGACCCTTTTTATTAATCGCTCTTTAATAATTTTTATAGAAAGTTAATCATCTTTTTATTCCTTCTGTCTTGCAAGCGTGTAGTAGTAGTAGTGAAAACAGTGCATATATCAAGTTTATCAAGATAATAATAAATAGATGTCCAGATGCGTCTAATACGGAAAGATCGGAGGCGTCATTGGCATGAACGGTGGCGGCCTAAAACAAGAATTGCTTTCACATTTGATGAGCCTCTTCACTTCGTCAGGAAAAATTCGAGAAAAGAAACTTACAAAACCGTAATAAACTGCGATGGTGAATCGAAGGGATTAGGCTTCGGTGATAGATTTTCCACTGAAATCAAATAACAACAACATACATTTACAGAAGACATCTTTACTGCACACTCCAGCACAAAAACTGCGTTCGTGCTTGTCAAAAAAAAAGAAGGAAGAACTGACATTGGATATGGCGATACTTGATCTCGAGGGATCGTTTGAAGCGAATGAAGAAGCAGAGATAGAAGAGATAGAAGGCGAGTGCGAAGAGGATGACGAGGAGAGCGGCGGCGGCAGTGGAGAGGGCGAGGAGTTGGTCTCCTCCGAAGATGGAGGGGAGACCGAGGACGAAGAGCGAGGAAGAGGCAGACGGAGAGCGACGTATCGCAGCCGAAGAAGGCATACACGGCTCAAATTGGAATCTTGCACACGCATGCCAATGCCTTTTTGGTTTGCAAACAATTAAGCAAACCGAATTCGCTATTTTCTTGCGATTCGTACATACCTCGAGGTTGACAACGCGGAATGCGTGGTAGAGTTTCGCCAGAGGAGAAGCCTCTGCAGTAGCAACCGAGAGTAGTCGAGTGGAGGAAGACAGACCCAGCTGCTGGCCGGAGGAGGTCAGGGCGTGCACACAGACGGAGGAGCTGAAGAGAAGGTGATTGCAAAGCAATTCAAGGATGGATCAGCTTGAGCTGCTTAAGTTTCTTTGCATGATTCACCTGTTGCCACCCTTTGAATACATCCTTGGCTCGGTGAAATAAACAGAAGCATCGCCTTCGATTGCTTCATTCAGCTTCCTAAAGATTGACAATTATCTCGTGGCTGAAATATTTTGGAATAATACATGAATAAGTTAAACTGGAAACCTCGCGAAAGTGTCGATGTTTCTGCCAATTACATCCAACGACATATCGAAGACAAGCCGCTGTTTCCATTTCTCAGGGATAGCGTGCACCTATTATTTATTAAAAACCTTTTCATGCTAAACACGAGTAAATATATTTGTCAGCGTAAAAAATGCCAACTCACTGATTGAACCATGGTAGGTTTTGTCTTGGAATGCAATATATGTATGTATCTATGAATATTATTAAATCAATCAATTAATTAAAAATACACCGATACCTCGACTGTGTACTCTCCGAGCCGGCGCGGCTTCTTCTCTTTCTCCACTTCCATTTCTCCTTCACTCGTAGCTTCGATCTGTAGTCGGAAGACCCCCTCAGGCCTCTCTTTCAGTTTCTGGCTATCTATTCGAATGTCTCCGTTGCTCTCATCCACTGCGAATAGCTCAGCCATGCCCTCTTCCGGAGGAGAGGACACATTCGATGGAGAAACCATCGCGCTTCTGATGATAAAAACAACATTTGATGCAAGGACCAGAGCAAAGTGAGTGAGGGAAGATGATCAATTATTGCAAAGAGTAAAGAAGTGAAAGGGCGCTGACGGAGTGAAATGGACGTCGAGCAAAGAGTAATGCACCCCATCCGTGCTTGGCGGTGAGAGCGGAAAAGCTGGCGGCGCCCACTTATCTGTATTCATTTGAGAAAAGCTTACAAGTTCACTGCCTTAGTAACACTCGAACATACGTATATTGAACGCAGAAGAAGACAATATATGTATATTGTCGATGCCTCTTACTCACCATATACGATTGTCGTATCGGCGGGCCGTTGGAAGTTAGACACCGTTGGACGTTGAAGTGAAGGAGGCAGCAGAGAAAAGTGGATAACATTAGGGTCAAGGGGAGAGAAACGAGAAGGATCCACTGCAGCATTGTGACTGAAAATATGTATGTGGCATAAGGAGAGAAAGCGAGAGAGAATTAAAGGAGACAGAAAGAAGGAGAGATAAAAAAGGTAATTAGAGATAGGGAGAGAGATAAGGAGGGAGAGACCTAAAGTTTCAGAAAGAAGGAAATATAGACAAACGTTAGAAGTACGCAAAAGTCGTCAGATGGTGCTTCAGATACTTGGCCAGTGAAGAAGACGTCTCCTGTGGCAGAGTCCACGCGTAAGTTACTTGAGTTGGCACCTGCACACGTGGCTCATATAAAAAGGTATATTAAAAAGTCCGCTAATTTTTATGTTACTCTATTTAAGAAATATTTTTTAACCACTAATTTTCTAACACGATGGAAGAAGCTTGAAAAATGTAGCATCGCTGTTCGACCTGTCCGAGTCGGTGAATGGAATCCGCCCGAGCATCTGAGCGTTCTCCCACTTATTCCACAACTATTTGGAAACAATTGCTAGACTTTAAGGGGTTCAATAGCCAGCATAATAACCATTTCTCCACTTTTAGAATCGCTTTCGAGCTGGAAGACGAGATTGCGACTCTGAAAGAATTCGGAATTTTCTATTAACATATTCAACATCTTTTTTTTGAAAATTAAAATGACTGAAAGAAGCTTGCCAGCTTGGGCGGATTCTGCTTGATCTCCACCGACTTGGCCGTCTTCTTAACACGAACGCGAAGTAGAGCAGAGGAGAGAGGGGAGAGGGCTGAGTCGTGGTTCTCTTCAGTGCTGGACTCGTCCTTGCCGAGCGAGGCCAGTGCAAAGGCCACTCTGGGCACGCACCGGATGGGGCAGTGAGGAGTGACGAAGGGTCACCACCGCCTACAATCTTCATTCTTGTATTCCTTTGGGAACTCATTCAGACAATTTTTGTTTAAAATTTAAAATACTATTTTTATTTGCAATTTCTTCTCCACCTATTACGACCATATGCGAAACTGTCAACCATTTTGAACAAAGCATCATTTGCTTACACGGTCTCTCATGGAATTGCCATGGAAGATGGATAGCTAAGGATAGCTATATATGTATGTGGGCCCCATCATTCACTGTAATTCCGTACAGTTACACTTGAACGCATATTATAGTATTTTCGCTGATCGCCATCCTTTAAACTCCTTTCAAACATGTTTTGAACAAGTGATATTGCATATCTTTAATAGCACCACGGACGAAGATAAACATGGAAATGCAGCACGGAAAACCCTCTAACGATATGCGGAGTTTGTCACAAACAATATTTAGAATATGACAATTGAGGAAAACCGGCATGCGATTACAGTATGCACAGATAAGGAGCATGCATTATCATCAGCTTGAACTATGACAAAGAAGAGGGAGGGGACTCGCTGTGGGTCTCCCGGCATCAGAGAAGCTGTGATTATTTGGGTATGTGAGTAGACGAGAAAAGAGAAGAACCAGTTATGAGATGGAAGCTTATTTATTGTAAGGCCAAGAGAAGGTCTTGGAAGACTCTGAAAGGTGGCGGTGAATGCAGAGATTACGCGGTGGTCTGTGAAAGGAACCAGGCAGCAAAACAGAGTGCGAAAGAGTGGAAGCAAACACAGCAGGAAACCGCCTCAGGCAATTCTAGACTTGGGAAGGGAAATGCATAACTTCTCCTTCCACTTCGATGTCGCGTGAGGATCGAAGAAGAAGAAGATTTTTCAAAGCGGAGAGGGCTCAAGGATGAGCACAAGTGCAGTGATTGAGAAGCTGAGGGAAGTTCTCGTAGGCATTCCGTTAATGGGGAAGGAGTTGGCAGCTAAACGATGGAAGCACATCGAAGCGTATTTACAGCATCATGCGGCTTAATTATGCGTATTTACACAATAAAACTAGCGCCAGTAATAATGAGAACCTAACCATGTGATACAACCGAAGGATACAACGACATCAATATATGAAACTAGTAAAACTAATTGCAAACGGAACGACGAGTGAGATTTACAAGAAAGTTAGTGATAATGACATCTAGGCTGGATTTCCACGGATCTGAAGACCGGCCATGTTAATCGCGATGAGCGAAGTCTTCGCGAGGACAGAAGCGGGATGGCCGAAGAGGAATTGCTCAGGACGAGGCATCACCTGCCACACAATTCTTCCTATACAACATTTTCGCGCCCGCACGTAAAAAATATTCAATAGTCAGTATCTATATACTCATTCTATTTTGTCACGAACGGAGAAATGACCTGTTCAGCCGATCCCTGGTCCACTCGCCAGTACTCAGCGTGCCATTCTGGAGTCTCCTCATGCACATACGGTAACAGGTTACGGTAGCAACGACGATAAACACCTGTAATCTTGTCGGTTCAAAGAGCATTAAGAAGAAATTGTTCTTTGTAGTCCTAGCAAGCAATGCACAAATATCTAGCTCGAGCCAATTTCGTATGACAGAAAAGAAGAGCTGCAAGTGAGTATAGAATGTTGACCATTGGAAGCAAAAAAGAAAGGGGCTTCAAGATCCCCGATCCCCATGCGAAAACAGCCGAAGACTGTCTGCGAGCCACAACAGCCAAAAGATTGTTTATATTTGAAGGGATTCCATGAACAAAGAGAGAGATGAGACGGAAAGAGACGAAGACTCCGAGAGAGATCGAACGTGAATGATAGATGACAGAGATGACCCTTACTCTGAGATGGTTAAAGACACGAAAAGAGACTATCCAATTGGAAAACAATCGAAAGCGGAGCGTCGTTCGGTGGGAAATGGAGAAGTCTTGGGCGAGAAATAGACACATCGAGCTAATCCGAGGCATCAATGCATATTTCTTATAAAGGACGAAAATATGAAAAATATATTATTCTGCGAACCTTGAAGAGCGTTGATGCTCTTGTCTGCAGTGATTTTCTCGTGAGTGGTGGCATCCGCCAACTGAAGAGGAAGTTCTCGCCCTCCTCCACGAAGATGCAGAAGCCGGCGGTTGTTCTCTCGCAGCCGAAGCAGAATCCCATCCTTTAGCCTGCAACGACAGATAGATCCTTCCAGAAAGGAAGAACACGCGAACTAACTTAGACTCAGCATTCCTGCTCCTCCTCTTCTCCGGCACACTCCACTGCATCTCGCATGCCACAGCCAGCAGCGGCTTCTCTCCTCCGAACCATCTCGTCAACTCGTGCATCACATCCTCCAGCATCGCCTCCAGACCCGCGTTCGACACCTCATAGTATCACTCTTTAAACTCATTGATTCATATATATATATATATATATATATATATATATATATATATGTACATATCAATAATACGTTGACGGTGTGTTCAAAGCGAAAGGCTGACTAAGCAGCTGAGATTTCATGTTGACATTTCAGGAATTCCATTGATGCCACGACAAGCGAAGAAAGAGAGAAACCTCAAAGACGCTTGTAATAATCTTGGTTTTGATGACATTTCGTAGCAGGAACTGATGCTGAGTCATCCAAGAGCGACCGTTGAGAGCGGCGACAGTGTCTGCACGGAACATGTCGCCGTCGTGGCGGATTGGTGCCATCTCAACATTTATATCTAAGTACATACTACTAATTATTGCGAGAACAAAGGTGAACATTCACTTTTCCAGCTCGGAGTTCGTCCATAGACTTTTGCGAGAAGTTTCCACGGGGCGAGAAACGAAGTTCACGCGGAGAGACATGCGGAGACGAGGAAGTAGCATCGGAGAGATAGTGAGTAGGCGAGTTCAGCTCGAGATTAGACAGATATCCCGACTCGTAGCCGATCGAATCCGCGTAGTCCAAAGCAGTCGAAGCAGCCGACGGCATCTCGCGCTCCTGCAATTAAGCCTGCTAGGAACACATATGTAGTATGTATGTACATATGAGATTGTTTATGCTTATTCATGAACAATGAATTCCACCACTGTTCTTATAATCCTCTTGAACATGCCTTGTGGACGTTGCGACTGGATTGAGATCTCCTCGCGGGAGTGAGTGTCCTTGATTGATTTGCACTGCCAGCACGAGTAGGAAGCAAGGGCTCATCTTGGAGTTGTGATGTGGCCGGAGCAAGGACAAACTGGACATTCGGGGGATCATCCAGATCTTCTTCCATCGCCAGCATGCGAGTTGGGCCGTTAGCGGGCCGCCACTGCGCAGCGTCCAGCATCTCAAGAGATGTCATATTCAAACACTCACGAGAGAAGACTCGGAATAACCTTTGGTGCCTTTGAATCGCGTGGCGTGGCGCCAACACTGGCGGGCCGCTTTTCCACGGGCGGGGCTCCCCTGCGAATCTGTCGCCGCCGCGAGTAGCGGGTCTGCTTGGAAGAGGTGGTCGGGGAGGCGTGGTCTGCTGCTCCCTCAGGCGACTCGCCCTCCCCCCTCCTCCCTTTGCTCTTCCCTCGAACAGTCCGCCACAGTCGCCCGATCTGTCTCTCCAGCTTCTCCATCCCGGCCTGGGCAAGTCGACCCGGGCGAGAGAAGAAGCCTGCAACTATAAGTCATTCAATCAAACGAACTCTTCCATTTACTAATCTCGCGTTGATGGACTTAAAGGAATTAAAAGCAATTAATAGTTGGGATTTAAGGGATGATATCTAAGTGGCAGAAACAAACTTTTGCCGTTTCATGTTCACAATCAGTTCGCTAAGCGACTCAATCTAAGCATTTGCTATATCAATTCTCTGCGCTGCCGCGATCGAGCGAGAGAAGGAAACATGTAATATATGCAAGTAATATGAGCTAAACGAGAGACAGTAGCTGTGGAATGCAGTTGTTCTACCATCCAGGAGATACCTTTCGACTCTGCATACCATTCTAATTTAGTCCTGCCGTATGCCCGAACTTCCTCTTACTTTATCTTTCCTTTCTATATCTCTCTCCCTATTTCTTCCTCTTCTAATGCCATTGGTGTGCTGTTGTGAGACTGAAGGAGGAACTAGCGCAGTGATTTTTAAAGTGCTCCGCAAGGGTCTCGTTTTCACGAGATGAGCGCATCCTGGAACGGATAGCAAGGACGCATGATGGTGAGAGGCAAAGACAGCAATGGCTAAATGGTGCGGAGAAAAAGAAAGACCGAGAGAGAAAGATGCTCGTGAAGTGAGTCACAGAGAAGGAGAGAGAGAGAAAGAGAGAGAGAGAGAGAGAGAGAGAGCGGGGAAGACCGAAGTACAAAAAAAGAGAAGCTGATCATGCACATGCGGCGGAGCTGTTCTAAAATGAAGAGGGTGCTGTACTTGACTTTCTCGGTCGAAAGCTCCCTCATTCCTCTCTCTTCTGGCAAGTCTCTCCTTCCTGTTATTCTGCCACTCCTCCTGGAACAGCCAACATGTTTTGCACGAATGCGCGCATGCGACTCTCGAGTGGAAATGCAACCTTGAATAATGAATTGTAGAAATGAAAAGGATGGAGCTTGCAAGCGGAAGTCTTCAATGCTCCACCAACTTTTTCTACCAATCTTTTTCAACCAATCGTTCAGTGGAATGTCCTCATGCGTGCTGCATCTGCTTGGACAGCACAAATCATGTTCTAATCTCTCCGTATAAAAGAACGACTCGTGCTCAGTCAGCCACCAAATCCAGATCTCTCATCTGATATCAAGAGGATCATCAACTGGGAGGCTGCTTTCCAGCCGAGTCAAGTGGAGCAGAGACTGAAGCATAAGAAGAGAGTCCCAGAGAACAGACAGATTTACAGGGAATGGTTTGGAAGAGAAGGGTGTTGGGATAGGAAGAACTGCCTCCGGGGATCTGAATCGGGATAAGCCAAAGACAACTTATTGTTGACCAGGTAGTTTTGTTAAAGAAAAAGAATGTGAAAAAATATTTTCGGTGAACTGGAAAATGAATAGAAAGGGGCCTTCCTTGCCAGAAGAACGCTTCTCACAAACATGCTGAAGAAGTGTGTAGCTCATAAAGAAAAACAAACAAGAGATCGAGTGATCTCTCGCAGACTCCTCTGCAATCGAAATGTCTTCACATCCATTGCATCTTGGAGGCCGTAAAATGAGGCCGAAGAAGGCCATGAAAGGGCCGTTTTCAACCAAGAGGCCAGGTAATGATGGCTAACAGAGAAGAGTCAGGGAGATTCAGACTAGAGATAGAGAGAATTTCAGAGAAGAGGGAATGAGAGAACGAAAAAAGCGCCGGCGGAACAAAAAGAGAGCGAGCTGTGAAAGTGGAAACGTCTTGAGGTGTTCATCGTTCCCTTGGTGTGCTGTAGACTTTGGCCGTAAAACGAGCGTGTCGCAGTATTGTGATGACTAAGCTGCGGATTTCTTGCAAACCATGCCCTTTTACAACTTCTTTTTGCATACTTTAATTGCAAGTTTAACGTTGAAAGAATAAAGGTGATGAGATTTCCAGAGCGTGCGAGTCTGATGGTAGGTTTAACCGTTTTAAAGTCAGCAGACATTGTTCGCGCTTCTTTGTTATTTTGAAGCATAAAATGTTTAGTTAGCGGCAGTGCAACTACTTAGTAGAGAGGTCTGTTAATGCTAGTGAGTCACGCTGTACAAGACTGGTGCAGAAAACTGAGAAAGGTAGGAAACCAGAGTCCGACGCTGCACCTACAATTACTGACCGCGCGAACGTCTCTCCTCTCACTATATTTCTCAGTAGCGAACACTTCCTTTCTCCTATCTTTTTTTCTTTCCTCTCTTCCATCTCTTTTCTCAACCCACACTGTCTTTTTCTCTTCGTTCTCTTGCTCCCTCTTCTTTGTTGCACTTCTGCGGCTCCTTTTTTGCAGTTCTAATGATGCGGGCCGAGAACGGCTTATGCGAGAGGAGTGAGGAGACTGAGAAAATAAAGGGCAAAGAATACACTGAGAGAATGTGTTGCAGACACATTTTAGATACGAAGAATGAAATTCAGATTCATTTCTTTTTTTGGCACGAAATCTCCAAGGATTACCAATTTGGTTACAAATAATGTGGAAATAATGCCCCAGCCAGAGCCCAAACAAACTTTAATACATTTATACAATATAATACAGAAGTTTACTTGCAATTACATACATGCTGACTGCATACTGAATAACATTTGCATCCTTGAGCTTCTCTAAGATATCGCGGAAGATGAGCATGAACAGAGAAGAGAATAGGAAGGGAGAAGTATACAGAAGAACCTATCCCGAGAGGGCCAGAGTGCGAAAGGAAGTGGATGTTTGAACAACTCGCTCTCGCTAAACGTCTTATGGTTAGTCAAGAGTGCTCGATCTATGAATATCTCCGTAATAATTTGGGAATGGCCTGTATTCTTCGCATTTCTCAGTATTTAATATATGTCTTTAGCTTTTCTCTCTCCATCAGATGCACTTTTTAAAGCCAGCCAAGTTCTGTATCATTTCGTATATGACCGATTCGTCAAATGTGCAGCGACTGTAGTAGAAAAGGGTGCGAGAAAACCAGGTGGTATTGACAATGATAGAAGTGATGGACAAAGTCTCAGAGGGGAAGAAAGGTTTCGAGAGAATCAAATTGCATCGTGACTGAAAAAGGTCTTATCAGGGAAAAGGCTGAAAAGGGAGATGAGGGGACAGCGATAAAAAGAAACGAAGAGTGAGAATGGAGATGGCCTCGAGTTCACCAAGCTAAAGACGAAAATCAAATAAAAAATATCAGGCTCAGAAAGGACAAGGAAAAGGGAGAGGTAGAGAGAGAGAGAAAGAGAGAGAGGTAAGGAGAGAGAGAGAGAGAAAAATTGTAATGTTGAGTGTGCAAAACAGCGAGAGGCAACAACCGCCTGGCAATTCATAAGTAGCACACCACAAATGGCAAGGCATACACTCATTGTGTTGCACTCTCATCCTCCCTCTCGAGCCGTACCATACGTCTCTCTGCTCTTTTATATTACCATTCATTTTTCTATATCCACACTTCTCTTCTTCCGTGCATGTCTCTTCTTCTCCTTCTTTTCTCTCCCTCTCTCTCTCTTTCTCTCTCTTTCTTTCTCTCTATCTCTCTCTCTTTCTTTTTTTTCTCTCTACAAATTTTGGCAAGACTGTGTTGGTTTAAGCGCATCGGAGTGCACTGACAGATGATGTTCTTCTAAAAATGAAGACAAGACCGAAGTGAGAGGGAACTAAAGAGAGACAAAGTAACAGACGATGAAACAATCAAAATATTTGAAATGAAAATAATGGCGTTAACGGATCGGCTAAATGCGGTGATAACAAATATGAGAGTCACTTTAACTGTCGGTCACTAGAGTCCTGCTACTGAACTAAATTTCTTCTCTGTCTGAGACAAAATTGAGCGATTAATGAAAAGAGCGAGTTGGAATGACTGTTGTTTCCCGAAAGGAAAGAGAGTGAAAAACTACAAAGTTCTAAGAGGCACTGAGAGGTCCGTCCTTCGACTAGGTTGCAGAGGCAGTCAAGTGAATAAAATGAGAGTGGGCAAGAGAAGGTAAGCTGGCCAATCCAACTTTGTGTTTTGACAAGTATTTCAGGAGGTGCAAATAGGGAATGGGCGGAGATGGAAAGAGAAACATGGAATGATGAGAGAAAAGAATCTCTGGGAGTATCAGCGTCTCTTCGTATTCTATTTAGCCCTGCAGTACAGTTTTCACCAGTTTATCATACAATCAGAGTATATCTCCCCCCCCCCCTTCTACATATTGTTCTCTGTAATTTCCATAAGTATTTTCCCTGTGAGGGACAGCACCAGAGAGAGAGAGAGAAAGAGAGACACATAGTGAGCAAGTAAGAGGAGATAGATGAGCACGAAAGCAGAAAGAGAGAGAGAGGAGAGTGAACGGGAGAAAGAGAGTTAGAGATGCTTGGTAAAAGAGCGATTGTGATGGACGCAACAGAAGAGAGAAGAGCGTAGGGAGAGAAAGAGAGCGAGAAAGATGTTATGGGGATGAGATTCAGCAGTTCCATGGTGGAATAATCACACGATGTTTACTTCCACGGCACCATGCAGTCATTCTAAACAAGCCGAAATATCCTGACTACTCCACGTTAGCTAATCAATAAGGACAATTCCACTCAAGAATAATGTTGTGAGCGTCGGTCTGAGTTGTGTTCTCTAGCACCAATATGCGTATTCCTGTGAATACAAAACGATATGAGAAGAAGGAGAGGAGGGCGCAAAAGGAAGACCAATCTAGGCACCAATTGAGTAAGGGCGTGTGCATACACGGTAGATGAACACATTCAGATGTCATTGAGGGGAGAGAATGAGAAAGAAAGATAGAGAAAGAGGGTGAAAGGGAGAGAGCGTGAACGAGAAAGGGAAAGAGAACGAAAGAGAGATAGAGAGAGAAAGAGAGAACACACAAAATTTAAAGAAAACAGTATAGACAGTTGGGCTGTGCAGCATTTTTATTACATTAAGCCTCTCGTATGTCTAAGTTTTTTTTTCAATTTTTTATCTTTGAAAATTTTAGATCTACATATGAACATATAATAAATAATAAGGAGCGAAGAAGACTGATGGTGTAAAATGAGATTTTGGATATTTTTATGAAGTTAATTAATTTCTTTAGTGAAAAAATTAGCAAGAATAACAATGCTCAGGACACACGCCGGTTGCAAGACTGTCAGGATGAGCACTGCCACGGCAACTAGCAAGTACTCCTCATACAGATCACTTTCCTCCGTTGTCTCTCTCTCTCCGCTCTCTCTCTCCTCTCTCGTCTCTCAGATATGATATTGTCTTTATCTCTCCTCGCTTGTGTAAACCCCGCGCTCTCAAGTGGATTCCCGACATTGCGCATGCCGGCTTCTGATGCGATCCTGTGGAGAGCTCCAAAATATGCAGACTCAGGCAGAAGAAAAGAGAAAAAGGCAGCGAAAGAGATCGAGAGTCCAGAGCGCGGCAAAACGATAGGAATAGCGAGAGAGAGAGAGAGAGAGAGAGAGAGAGAGAGATTGACTGCGAGAGAAGGAGATTTATGTAGATAAAGAATGATGAGGAGAGAAAGAGAAAGCTGGATATGCACATATTTACATATAAATAAACAAGAGTGCCGCAGAAAGCAACAAGTGGGAGTGATCGAAATTAACAGGACTTCCTGCGGATTAAAGATGGACAAACAGCCTAGATGGAGATGGTAATAAACGCAGATTGAAGGAGAAGAAGGAAGAATCAGAAAGAGGAGGCTGACCGGAAGAATGCTGTCGTCGCCCGAGTTCCATTGGAGATGCTCCATGAGTGGGAGATTTCTTCGAAAGCATTGATAGATAGAACTTGTGTGTAGATGAAGGCCTGCGGAGTTAAAATGTCTTCTTTCTGGGGGTAGAGGACGAGAATCAGTTGTACATACTAGGTTCTTTGTCTCCAGAAGTTGCTGATATTGAACAAGTGCCCCGAAGTTGGCGGCAGAAGAGTTACCAGAAACCTGCACGGAAAGAGGCTCTGGTGATGGATGGCGGGGAGAAATAGGGCAAGGCAAAGAATGATGGAGAGTGGGTGGATTGAGTTGAGGGAGAGAGAAAGATGCCGATGGGAGGGCGAAAGCGACGAAGCAGTGATGGCTCACGCAAAGTAAAATCATTGCGACAGGCGGAGGCGGTAAAAAGAAGAGGAACGAGGGAGAGAAGAATGGAAAGGGAAGAGATGATGACCGTGGAATAGAAGGGAGAGCACAATACACAGGCAATTCAAAGAGAGAGGCAGGTGTGTTTAATAAGAAAAAAAGGGAGGGACGTCAGCGCTTAAAAGGTCGATTTGGAAAGGAGAAGCAACTTGTTCGCTCCTCTCAATCGCCTGACAGTAATCCAGAGCGTCCAAGGGATTGCCGAGAGGACAAGGCGATGGTGAGAAAAGCATTGAGAAAGATTATGGAAGAGAAAGAGAAGCAGAGAAAGAGAGTCTATAGTAACTCGCTGATCAAGCAAAGTCATTGCACACACAGAGAGGAACAGATGATGCGCCGCGCAACTAACAGTCCTTTGCTAAAAGCATCAGTGGGAGAGATTGAGGAAAGGTGAGAGATCGAGAGAAACAACTCTGTCAAATCGAAGGCAAGAGAGAGAATTGGAAAGAAAGATGCCAGACAGACAGCAAATAAAACAATGTTATGTTCTAATTACATAGTATTCGCCCATCAACTCGGACGGAATTATACACAAGATTGCAGAAATGCTCGTCGACGTGCTCAAGGTTGACAATATCGTTACATTGGTATGTTTTCTCTAATTCTGAACAATCGCAAGACAATGCAGGTAAATAAAGCAGGAAGCCAGCTATTGTCTAATTCACAACATGCTGGCCCCACTACACATCATTTCATGTTCTCCAAATAGAGCCTCCTCCCTCCTTCTTTCCATATCGCCTTGCCTTGCCCACTTCTCTGTTCCCGATTGATGCTTGGTTCGCGTCTCGTCTCCGCTTTCTTGAAGATGCGCAGAAGCAGCTTCTCGCATTCAAAAGAAAGCATCGGTCAATACAAACAAACAGTGTCGAAGGATATCAAACGGGAAACACAATCACAAATCGGAACAACCACCAAAGGATTCAAATTCAAAAAGATTCACTTCTTCTGTTATACATTAAAAACAGCCTTTAAAAACATCTTTCAGCTGCAAAATATTTTATACTTTCAAAAATAAGTTGATTATTTTCCACTGCGTATATGTATATATATATATATATATATATATATATTATATTCGAGCGCCTTGCTTGTATTCATGATTGTATGGGCAATGTACTCAATATAATCCATGTGATATATGGATCAATTCATATGGATTTTTTTTTTAAGAAAAGAAGGCTGGAGGCTTGTATCGATCGCCAGAACTGACGGTGATAAAGGGAGTTCGAGTAGCATTAAGAGTCTTGGCCAGAACAATGTCTCCACTCGCAGGATGCACGTCGAGCCAGCCAGCGTCTTCTTCAGTCGCAGGCTGAAACACTGGCTTCTCGTGATAGCAGATGATGTCGCAGACTGACCTCGATGCCGAAGACCATCTTCTCCGCCGTGATCCTCGGTGCTTCCTTCACAGTGAAGACGATTGAACCAGCCGGGCTTCCATCACTGAATAACAACCGTATTAAGAGAACTTTCTTTGTTATGAAGAACGAGAAGAAAGAGAGGAATACGCGAGTTCTAGCACGAAGTCAGCTTCGATATTAGAAATGTGCGCGGTCTGGGATTCGCGATTGGATGCCTCCAGCACGTAAATGCGAAGAGGAAGGGAAGACGACTTGGATGGAGGACCTCAAGAGAAAGATGGAATGATTGGGTATTCAACAGTCAACTGACCATGGTCTTCAGCCAGAACGGTAAGCAGGAATGGCTCATCGCGGGCCATTCCAATCAGATCTCGTCCAACGCGTAGTTCTCCGCTCTTCTCATCCAAAGCAAAATCTGACAGAAAGGTTTTTTTTTTTCGATTTTTCACTATTTTATATTTTTTAGTGCTCAAATTATTTGAGTTCAGAGAAGAAAGGGAGAGATTATGTGAAGTAGTCGGGCAGACATGGATTGGGTTTGGCGAGTCGGTAGCTGACTCGGCCGTTCTCTCCTTCGTCCGTATCTTCCGCATGGAAGACAGTGAGCAGCACCCCGGCCGGCCAGCCATCCATGCAGCGGATTTCAAGGGGGGAGGGAGGGGAAGAAGGCAATGGTGAAGTGAACACTGGCGCGTTGTCGTTCACGTCGCCGAGCTTCACAATCAACTGCAACAATATTAATTCATTTCGGACGTGAACATAATAATGTTAGGCTGGGTATCACAAAATTATATTAAAGTCTAACATTGGCTGAATCGGAGTGACCGGCGCCATCCACCGCGAGCACTTTAAGATGGATCCAGTCACCGATCTCCTCTCTACGGAAAAAAAACACAATTAAATCGCCGTTATGTTTATTGGTTTTTTTAAAGTAAAATTCATTTTGTTAATCAATGCAAAATCAAAACTGCAACTAAATGGTCGTAATTCACAAACCGATCAATCTCTGAATCGTTTCCGAGTCTCACGATGGCACAGCTCTCTTCGCTGCTCCAATCAACAACGAAGAGCTCAGAATGCGTCCCCAGAAGCAGGAAACGAGGCGGTTGCGAGGCGGTCGTTGAACTGTCGTCGTCAGGGTCCGTGACATGGAAGACGGCCACTCGACTACCGCCCGCTGCTCCTTCCCACATCGACAACTGCGAAGTCAGCGAATGAGAGAGTCAGCATTGGGATTTGGCTCTTACATTAAGATTTCTCGAGTCGGTTGCAAATTCTGGCGCGTTGTCGTCGATGTTCTCGATGATAACGTGAACGACGGCATGCGCCTGCAGTCAATTGCCTTTTTCAGTTGAGTATTGAAAGTAAAAAGGAATACTAGATTATGATTTTTTTCGACCCATTAAAGAAAAGCAACTGAGATCGGTAACCTCATATCCCTTCTCTCCAGCGAAGGCATCAATGAAGAAGGAACGTTCTGATTCCTTCAGTTGCTCGTAGTCAATGCGTGAAGAAACAACAATTGCGCCTGACAAAGGAATATAATATTTGATACTCTTTCCTCCCCGTCCCATCTCTCGTCGTCTTACTCTCTCTCTCTCCCTCTCTCTCTCTCTCTCTCTCTCTCTCTCTCTCTCTCTCTCTCCTCTCGTCCTCTTACCCGTCTCCTGATCCACTCCGAATCGATGCGCCTCTTCGCCCTCCAGATGGACGTTGACATTCTCTCCGGTTGAGGGGTTCGTCGCGGGCAGAACAACGATTGGAGTGCCGATGGGAATCTGCTCTCGCAAACGAATCTAAACAGAAGTGGGACGATGGAGACGAGAGGGAGAGCAGCAGGGAATTATAAGAGTAAGAGAGAAGTTTGAAAAAGATCGATTGTAGAGGACTTCAATAATGTTCTTTTTGGGAGTCCAAGGAGCGGCGAAAATTGGACGGGCAGCCTCCTTTCTCTTTCGTTCCTCCACTTCGGAATCGGATGAGAGAAGAACAACGACGTGAGCTGTAGTCATCGTAACTCCATTTCCAGTACTCAAAAGACCATCGAAAGAATATTTAGCTGACAAACCTGTGGTTCCTTCAGCTTGAAGATCAAACTTAAGCAGTCGAAGTCCTTCAACAGCCGCGCGGGCAATCACGATCCGATTCCCTTCCACTCCAATTGCACTCTGAATCTTTCTTATAATACGAAGTCGTGGTGTCTTCTTTGACTGACAGCCTCCACGGCGGAAGAGACGGCCTCGTCATCGAGGGCCACAACGGAAGACGTGACAAGGCGAGGATCCACAGACGCGTCCCTCACCCCAAATTCCAGACGAATCTTTGACTCCTTTCCCTCTGAATACACAACACAATGTTATAATTTTTTGGCAAAAGAAGCGAATAGGGATAGGGAAACCTCTTGGCATGTTAAAGGAATAGACAGAGCGAGAGAAGGGTGGCTGGAGGGGCGGGGCCGGACGCCCTCCGATCAGGGCTATTCGCACCTTCATCCATCACATTAATCATTTTCGATAACCACCAATTTTAATATCGTCTTTAAAATATGTACAGTCCAATCCTTAATTTTTTATTCATTGAACTAAATAGATAGAATGCGTTCTTACCTCTGTCTCTGCCAGCACGTCTCCGGTTCTTTTCTCCACAGCTCCAATCACAAGCACAACGTCTCCAGCAACCACTCCGTTCCTACATAATCAAAATTCTGTTAAGCTTCTTCGCTATTTCACATTTTTATTCTAATATAATTGTGAGTGACCACTTTGCGCTAATACATGTCTTATGTATTAGATATTGGCAACAAAAAAACCTTTCCATGACCACAGTGCACATTCCATTTCGTGAAATGAAGAAAAAGGGCCAAACCTTGGAATGTGTCCAATGCTGATACGGCCTCCGTAGTCCTCCACACTCAGCCATCCCGGATTCCCTCGCAGAGCCACGAAGCGAACCTGGCAATTCCAATGATCAGCGTAGAAACAGAAATATCAAACATTATCATTGACACAGAATAGAAAAAGTAGGCATGCGTACTTCATCGATGGGAACTCCCTCCAACTCGACGTGCGAAACGGGACTGCCTGCCATGGTAAGGGTAAACTTCTTTTTTATTAAATTAAAATAAAAGTTCTCGCTGGCAAGTGCGGGCCTCCTTGCAAACCTCTTTTCAGTTTGTCTGCATTCAGCTTTCGCTCATAGAACTGTCGGCGGAAGTGGGCTTTGGCCTTCTGTAATCGGTAATGTGTTTAACAGTGTTAAAGTGAACTTGATACGTGTGCTTATATTCAAGAATTTCTAACCTGAACTTTCACTTCGATCGTTTTGCCGCCTCCGGTACTAGAAGGATTTTCCTCATCGAGAGCCTGAACTGACGAAAGAATAAAAAAACAAATTGTCCAATCCTCATCTAGTACTATAGAAAAGATTGTCTTTGCATGATTACCTGAAGGTTGAGTGAGTAGTTGCCGGAAGGAGGAGATGCAGTCAGGACGAGTTCGAAAACGTTTCCGTGTTCGCCGATTGGGAGAGCGGCTAGGAAGGCTGCAGCCGGCCCCGCCAACGACAAGGAATTCGTGCCAGCGGAAGAATCCGCGTCATTTATCTCAAAAACATCTTTCAAAAATAAACTATCCAATGGTTTAAATATTTCAGAGCATAAGATCCGCTAATAAAAGAATGGTTGGATACCGTAACAACGGCGGGGGCTACGAGGCGGTTGCTGGAGACACGGAGGACAGGCTCAGAAACAGCAACCGAGGGAGGGTTGTCATTGACATCGAGGACGAGGACGACAACCGGAAGAGGAGGAGAATCCTCGGAGAAGCGGACGAAGAACTCGTACTGACGAGTCATCTCGTGATCGAGACACGAAGAAGTCGAGCACTCCACGAACAACTCCGAGTTAAGCAGCGAAAAACTCAAGGTTCACTTCTATTAGGCAACAGTTCTTGTTACAACAAGAGAATATCAACAAGATCAACGAACGGCAATGACTGCAGGCCGATGGCTGTCAGGTTGCCAGAAGCAGAGACTCCTGCCGGAAGCGTCAGCTTCCCCACAACGGTGCCGCTTGGAGAGTTCTCGTCAATGGAGAATTGTATGGAAGACGAAGAAGGACCATCCTCAGAGAAGAGCGAAACTGGCGCCGTCAGCGAGAAGCTCGTTTCTCCAGACCTCGCTGTCAGCTAAAGTAAGAGGACTTCACTATTCACTTTGAAAAATGAGTACGTCCAACACGGACACGCGAGCCCACAAATTCGTTAATTTCCAAATTATTGAATAAAAATTAATATATGACCCTGGACGGACATTAACGACGAGTGATTTTGAGTGACGCAGGAGACGAGGCTCGTGAACGAAGAGGTAGACACGACCTCCCTGCTCCAGCTCAACAACACAACAACTTTAATCGTCGTAATCTACAAGACCATTCTTATACTTTCATACTGAATTAAATATCCTGCATCATTTTGAATAATAATATATTTAAAAAAAAACACTTTGGAACCTGGCGTGGACGAATGGTAAAAACATCAGATCGGTCGATATTCATAGAGATCAAAGAGCCGTCCGGCTTAAGAGATTGTCCTGTTCATTTGGTAATGGAGAAAAAGGCAAAAGACAAGCCGTGCAAGATTCAATAGCTGAAAGTAGATCAAGGAAGCCAAACCCGTCCATTCTTCTCGATGACAAAGGCGACTCGGCTCACCATCTGCCCCTTAGCCAAGTCCCTTCTCACTGGAATTGCCCCCGAGGATGCGAGGCCTTCTGGGCTGATTCTCAAGCCTGTGATCAGGATAGCAAAGAGTGCACATTATATTTGTATGAACCCAAATTGGGACATTTAAAGAGAAGGATTACCGAGCTCGTTCGCTGCTTTTGTCGTTGTCGCTTCCATTATTTCTTGTGTTGTGGATGGAGGGGAAGAATCAATCGATGCTGTTGATTCAGTCTGAATAATAGCTACTATGCTTGATATGTTTTCCAATCTAATTTTTAGGAAAAGGAAAGAAAATGAATGCCTGGTCTGACAGAAGCTAGCAACTCAAAGGCGTCGTCGGTGGCTTCTGACTCCAGCCGAAGAGGTTCGGCAGCATCTTCTGGCTTGCTTCCCTCCCCTTCAATCTCTTCTATCCTTCCTCCGTCAACGTCTACTTCTTCTGTCTGCAGAGTGGCCGACTCGGTTGTCTCCACATGAGTTGCCTCCATTTCAAGTGTAGTTGAAGTGGTGTTTTCTTTGTCACCCTCAGAGGCGGCCAGTAGTGTTTCAGATGATGTCCAATCTACTTCAGGCGCTTGTTCGACTTTGAGTTTTTCATATTGATCTTTTTGACTGTTCTCGATGTCATCTTTCTCAGCCGCTGTCTTCTCTTCTCCATCTCTTCCTCCATCTTCATCCACAATGGCCACTCTCCTATCAGAAGCAATCTCACTCTCTGCCTCCTCCTCCTCAGTCCCTTCCGTTGTGCTCGATGAGAAGGCTGTTTCAGATGTGGTGGCAGCCGGTTCTGTGGCATCTTCCGGCTCTTGCGTTGTGAGAGTTGTATTTGCACTGCTTGGAAGGTTAGAATCATCCTGGGTAAGTTCATGTTCTATGGGGGCAGATGTCTTCTGAGGATCTTCGCGTTCGGTCTCAGCTGGAGTCGTGTTTGCCATCATGGTTGTTTCTCCACTCGGTTGCGGTTGGATGGAGAAAGTTGTGATGGAAAATGGGTCTTCCTCTTCTCGTTGTTCCTCAACAATACTTCGCCGAGTTGTCGTTGACTTCTGTCTCCTGTCTTCAGGAACTGCGGAAGTGTCGAAAGAGAGAATATCGACCCGAACAACTGCCTCCGCAGTTGAATTTCCCCTGGTTCCCTGAAATTTAATGGTTCATGACTACATAAATTCATTTTATTTACGGCATTATCGATTTCATAACTTCTGTTGCTTATTTTAAACCTTGAGCCGGAAAGTGTATGACTCGTCGTGGACATGGCTTGCTCTGACTTCTGCTCCCGCTCTGAGATTCACAGCCACCTCCGTCTGGGGCAAACCATGCACCTTCAAAGTCCAAGTGGAGGCTTTCTTTCTAATCTGTGAAATCTGCGAAAAGAAATGGTTGAACCTAATGTAGTTCTAAGAAGAGATGAAGAAACCTTTCTAGTGGATATGAGGCCGATCTCGAACCAGTCCAGTGAATCATCGAGAATCTCGAAGGATGGCTCTTCAGTGCGGTCTCCGCCAAAGAAGGAGAGCACCGCTAGCACTGTGGAATTCTGCAAGCCCATCCATTCAATTTTCGGAAATATATTAATACATGTTTAGATGCAATTTGTTAACACTGAAAGTTAATAAGAGTTACCTCATTAGTGCCCTCAGGCACCATGAAGTCATAGTTCGGACGGCCAAATTGGGCAGGGATCAAAGTTGGCATGGTGGCCACTGCCTGCTCCTCATTCTCCTCTTCCATTGCAGAGTCCACGGCGGGCTTAACATGCAAACATTTCATTCCATTGTCGCGATGCAAGTCCGATCAAGTAAAAGATGGCACCTCAACTTCGGGCAAGACATTGTCGTTTAACCGGCGTTCGCCATCCATTTTCCGCTCAAACTTAGAAGTGAAGTGTCCTGCACCTTTTCTATTCGTTTGAATTTGGTAAAATTAAAACCAATAAAATTATAAAAATGGGAACGTTGAACTTTCAAAAGGTAGCGTAAGATAATAATAATAATCCGACCTTTCGGGGCGTCCTCTTGATGTCGTTGAAGACGCGAGAAGCGTTCTTCATTCAGAGAGTGGCAGAGGGGAAGAGTAACAAGAAGAAGAAGAAGCGGAAGTCGCCTCAGGCGCGACATCTCAACTACTTCCATGCGTCAATGTTTTGATCGCAAATCTATTCAAAAGTTTGCTAAAAACTATTTTAATATATATATATGTAATATTTTATGCAAATTGATAGCAGAAAATTAGAAGTACGAGAGGGAGTGGGGGGGGGGGGTGGGTAGAGAAGAGCCGGAGAGAGAGAGAGAGAGAGAGAGAGAGAGAGAGAGAGAGAACGAAATCAAGCATCATAAAGGAATGTGAATGAGTGTGAAAGAGAGAGATGAGAGAGTGAAAGAGTGAGGGATGCCGACCATGAGAAAGAAAGTGAACATAGAGAAGGGAGAGAAAGTGCATAGAGTACTCGAATTCATCTTGATATGGATCTCCCCTTACTTATCCAATCCAGAGCTAAAGAAAGTCTCACAGTGCGCTTTCTCTTCATGCACCAAAAACTCGGCCTACTTTTGTCTACCGCCGATCTAAAGGATATGCTTGACTCTCTCTCTCTCTCTCACTCTATCTCTCACTCACTCTCTCTCTCTCTCTCTCTCTCTCGCTCTCACGTTCCTCTCTTCTCTTCGATCTCGCAACTCTCTGTCTCCCCGATCTCGTTCTCTCTCCCTCTCTCTCTCACTCTCTCTCTCTCTCACGTTCCCCTCTTCTCTTCGATCTCACAACTCTCTGTCTCCCCGATTTCAATCAATCAATCAATCAATTTATACGGTGGAACAAAGGTATGTAACACACGTGGTAAACAATTATTAAATAAAGAAAAAAAAACATAATAAAACCGAAAAACAGAGGAGATAGGGAAATAAGAGATAATGGAAGAAGAGGAGGACTAAGCGAAAGTGAGAGACTGTGGAGATTTCTTACATAGAGCATTGAACTGTATGGAAGCCCTAACAAAATATGAATTAGCCCTGCATTGAAGTTTAGAATTCTGGATATGGAGATTAAATGAGAGGCCGCGGGTCCTAGAGTGCTTGAAAACGAGATGGTGAGGGCACTTATTAGATAACTTAGTGCGACCAAATATAAGCTTGCGCATGAGGTCTTGATCAATCACTTCTCTACGTTTTGCTAACGAAGGAAGATTGAGGGTTCTATTTCGCTGCTCGCAATGAGGCATAGAATTATAATCATAACCAAGACACCTATGAAATATGCGACGAGTTACATAATTCTGTACTTTCTCAAGAGTGCGAATATCTTTTAAAAGATATGGAGAATAAACAGTTGTACAGAATTCCAAAATAGATCTTATGTAAATACTATAGGCAGAGATCAATACACACGGTTTACGGGTACGAAGTGCTCGAAAAACGCTATATGCTTTAGACATGGCTTTGGATGCTATAACGTTGCAATGCCTAGAAAAAGCGAGATTGGAATCTACGAAAACTCCTAGGTCACGGATATACTCGACAGACTTAATGCGATTGCCGTTAATATAATAGGGGAGTTTAGGGTTAACTCTACCAATATGAAGGACTGCAGTCTTATCAAGGGCAAGGGGTAGCTGCCAATCATCTGCCCAAGAAGAAAGAGCGTCTATTGCTTTCTGTAGCGAGCTTCTATCTTCATTTCTAGCAAATGCCTTATAAATTTTGACATCGTCTGCGAAGCATTTGGCTATTACTCCGTATTGGGATACGACAGAAGGAAGATCAGAAGTATAAATTATGAAAAGGAGTGGACCAATGACGCTTCCCTGAGGTACACCACTTTCAACTATACGCGACCGAGAGATAGAATTACCTACACGTACGGCGAATGATCGATTATTTAGGAAAGCAGATATCCACTTAATAACTAGAGGAGGGAAAAGAAATTGCTGTAACTTGTATATGAGCTTAGGATGGCTGACTCTATCAAAGGCTTTAGAATGATCAAAATAGACAACATCGCTAGTTCGATAAAAGGAAAGGGAACGGGTCCAATATTCAACGGCATCTAACATTTGCAACTCAATGGACCTCTTTCTACGGAAACCAAATTGCTCATCGGGAAGAATATTAAAGGAATCGCACCACTTATATAATTCACGACAGAGGACTCTTTCAAAAACTCTAGAAAAGAAGCACGTTATGCTGACAGGCCGATAATTAATTGGGTCATGGAAAGGAGGCTTTTTACGAATGGGGACTACTACAGAGTGCTTCCAGATTTGAGGAACTACGGAATTGGAAAACGAATAATTAAATATATATTCTAAGGATAAGCTTATAGGAAGAGCCAACTGTTTAAGGAAATGCACATTAAAATTATCTGGGGTTTTACAAGATGAATTCGACCATCGTTCAATTACATTACATATAACATGTCTAGGAAAATGAAGGGAGAAATCGGGAGGCCTACTATTACTACAAGAAAGTGATGGAAAATGGCCATTGTCTGTAACGAATGATTGTGCAAAAGTAGTGGCCAAGAGTTCAGCCTTTTCTATATCCGATGACAAGTTGTTACCTAAATTGTCAATCAAAAGATCTACTCCATGCGACTTATCAGAAATACGCTTACGTACATACCGGTAAAACAAATTAAGATTTTTAGAATCGATAATACTCTTCTCAACACTCCTAGCATACTTGCTAACTTGCGAATTATAACGTGAATTAATACGGGAGAATGCAGCTAAGGATTCGGGAGTCTTAAGAATGAGAGATTCCTGCCAAGCCTTAAATCTCTTAGTACGAAGACGATGAATATGATCCGGGAGCTTATCGCCATTTAGGCGGATACGCTTATAGGGGACAAACATAACTTCGACCAGATGAAGGGCGGTTTCAAGTTGGCTATACATAGCATCAATATCGGTGGTACGGTGGTGACAAGAGAGGAGGTTCTGGGAAAGTAAGAAAGCGGATGCGGCTTGGTAATCTACATTGCGGAAATCGCGGACAAAAGTGTAGAGAGGGAAAGAATGGGTGATATTTATTTTTGCAGATACAGATAAATGGTCCGAGGAGGCGAATGGTGGTAGGATGGAAACATTTGAAAGAAGGCCGGGTGTATTAGAAAGAATGAGATCTAAAATATGCTGATTGCAGGTTGCAGAAGGGGTGTGCTGGGCAAGATTTGCCGTGGTTACAAAATCATAAAATAATGTAGCTTGAGAAGGAATTCCTTGAGAAGAAAAAGATCCGGTCCAAGTAAGATCTGGGAAGTTAAAATCTCCTAAAATAACGGAAGGATGAGGGCATGAAGAAAGATCTCTAAGATGCTTAATTAAAAGAGAATTACCTTCGGCAGGGCAAGCGGGGGCGCGGTAAACAATTATCATACGAATCATATCATTATCAAAGTGCAAATCAGCAGCTAGCAGCTCGAAAGAATTGGAATGCGAGAGAGAAAAAGTAATATCAGAAGAAATAGTGGAAGAAACTATGAGGGCGACTCCGCCTCCCTTTTTCCTAATGCGATCTCTACGATAACATTTATAATGAGCAGACTGTTCATGGAGAAGGAAAGAATCTAAAACGGTTGATTTAAGCCACGTCTCGGTAATACATATAACTGGGATTCTTTGATTAAGTAGAAGAGTTAATTCAGCGCATTTGTTTGTAATAGACCTAGCATTAAATAGGATCATATCTATGGTTCGACTGAAATTCCTTCGATCTGCACTACCTAGTTTGAATTAGAAAAGAGAGGGTATAGGGATTGTAATGAGAGAAATTGGGGGGAGGAGGGATAGATTGATGTAGAAGAGAGTCGCGTCGGTGAGAGAAAGCACGTGATCTCTGGTACTGCGTGCGCTGCACGTGCGTCTGATCACGTGACTGGACTCTTGACGACTGGTCACGTGGCAGGTCAGTCCGGGGCCGAGAGTGAGACCGGTCCGGCTTGCGCGGCCTCACGAAGAAGGACGAGAGGTCAGGCAGAGGGCGAGGAGGGCGAGGCTCGATACCTCGCTGGGCCAGAGTGAGACTCGGGCGGAGATAGCAACGGCCAAAGCCGGGGAGAGAGCGGAGAGAACGGCGAGCAGCCCGAATGCACTGTACTTGAGCTTGAGAGGTGGGCATGATGATCTTGATCAAGGGAATCGTGCCAGGATTGGCTCGCAGGCGGTAGACCGCCACAGGAAGGAAGGGAATGCCAAGGCCGGAGAGCATGTGAAGCACAGCCTCACGATCACGAACGACGCCGTCGATTGGGCAGGAGGCGTTGGGGAGGGGGAGACCGGAGAGGACCATGGCACGGAGCCTCTCCTTCCGGTCTTCGCGTTCCTCGGGGGTCTCTCTTGAGAAATCCCACTCGCCGGAGGGGTTTGGCGGAGGGAGAGGTTGAGGAGGAGCGGCAGTAGATGAATGGCGGGTGGGAGGAGAGTCCATCTGGACGTCCGAGGCAGCAGGGTGAACAGGGATGGGAGGAGGGGCAGATAGAGAAACTTTCAGCTGACTTTGTAGATCAGTGATGGCTGCCTGCTGCTCCTTGCATTGCTCCTTGAGGGCTGTGTTGTCCGCTTCGAGAACGGTGAGCCGATCGACCAGGCCATCGAGGAATTGCACGAGCAGTTGAGAGTCAGATGCGGCTTCAGAGGTAGACGGGGAAGACGGGTTGGACTCGATAGGGCGCGACCGCTTGATAGAAGGCGCCTTCTGTAAGAGAGAGGCGAGAAGCGAGCCGAATTGAGAGGGCGAAGAGGGGGGATCGGAAGACATCATAACTGATCAGGTGCCTTAGAAGAGAGAGTGGCCCCAGGCACGAGGGCTGTAGCTGTAGATGCTCTTGTACGGATGTGTTGTACCTGCGGACGAACAGCAGAGAGCCGCCGTCCGCTACCGAGACAGAGAGCGCTATGAGACAGAGAGCGCTATGAGACAGAGAGCGCTATGAGACAGAGAGCGCTATGAGACAGAGAGCGCTATGTGACAGAGAGCGCTATGAGACAGAGAGCGCTATGAGACAGAGAGCGCTATGAGACAGAGAGCGCTATGAGACAGAGAGCGCTATGAGACAGAGAGCGCTATGAGACAGAGAGCGCTATGAGACAGAGAGCGCTATGAGACAGAGAGCGCTATGAGACAGAGAGCGCTATGAGACAGAGAGCGCTAAGACAGAGAGCGCTATGAGACAGAGAGCGCTATGAGACAGAGAGCGCTATGTGACAGAGAGCGCTATGAGACAGAGAGCGCTATGAGACAGAGAGCGCTATGAGACAGAGAGCGCTATGAGACAGAGAGCGCTATGAGACAGAGAGCGCTATGAGACAGAGAGCGCTATGAGACAGAGAGCGCTATGAGACAGAGAGCGCTATGAGACAGAGAGCGCTATGAGACAGAGAGCGCTATGAGACAGAGAGCGCTATGAGACAGAGAGCGCTATGAGACAGAGAGCGCTAAGACAGAGAGCGCTATGAGACAGAGAGCGCTATGAGACAGAGAGCGCTATGTGACAGAGAGCGCTATGAGACAGAGAGCGCTATGAGACAGAGAGCGCTATGAGACAGAGAGCGCTATGAGACAGAGAGCGCTATGAGACAGAGAGCGCTATGAGACAGAGAGCGCTATGAGACAGAGAGCGCTATGAGACAGAGAGCGCTATGAGACAGAGAGCGCTATGATTTCGCTCTCTCCCTGCCTCTCTCTCTCTCTCTCTCTCACTCTCTCTCACTCTCTCACTCTCTCTCTCTCTCACGTTCCACTCTTCTCTTCTATCTCACAACTCTCTGTCTCCCCGATCTCGCTCTCTCTCTCTCTCTCTCTCCCCTCTCCCAATCTCGTCTGAGCAGAGGAATGCGATGGTAGTAGATAAGCTGACTCCAATCTCTCATCTGCTAGCCGGGCCTGATCAGCTTGCAGCTGGATTGCATTGACAAAACACTCTTCGGCAAGATGCCAACTATTTATGACAGGAATGATAAGACAGCAACCATGAAAAAAGTTTAAAAAAAATAATGCCGTAAATAAAATGAAAAAAATATGTTCAAATGCTTACAATACTTTGACGGTGTGCTTCTTACGTCACGATATAAAGTAAATTAATATAACAAACTCTATAGTTTATGCAAGGAGACCTATGTACATGTCAGATCTAGTGTTCCAGTCACGGTCATTTATCCAGTGGAATCACTGCAGTGCCTGCCCCAGCGGGCTTGCGATGCTTTCTTGAACTACAGTACTTAGCACCAAATGAGAGAATTAACGGCCACTGCCACGCCACTAAAGATCTTGGAAGATAGCGAATCGCGCTCGTTGTATGTCTATTTATTGTGTTTTTTGTTTGTATTTGTTTATGCAAGCTCGTTGTTTGTGAGTGATCACTGGGCGGATGCTGGTGAACAGCATCGCGTATGGCTGGTCTCTGCTGGCCTCCGCCCTCTGCGCCGCCGCAGTCTTATCCGAACGCCGTCGCACTGCGCGGGATGCCGCGGAGAACAACGGCGAGTTCCGGCGTCTCCAGCGCCGCTTCGTTCCCCCTTATCTTGCCGTGCTTTTTGCCGAAAGTCTCCAGGTTTGTAAGATGCTTATATCCGTACTTTCGAGCGATGATATTCATTTTGATAAAGTTATCCTGCCTTCTTTGTTAATCTGTTTTCATCCAACTTTCCTCCTTTGCCAGATGCCTTACCTCTACGTTCTCTACCGCCATTATGCCTACGAGCGATCCCAGATAGGCGCCCTTTACGTGGTCGGACTGGTCACTTGTGTTGTGGCCGTCATTGCCTTCAATCTCAACGGCAGGTGCGCAAAAAACGGACTCTTCTATTTCTCTACGAGTTGTAAAAAAATTCTTCGACTAATTTCAAGATGGTGTTTTTGGTAATATATTGCTAGTAGATATCTCTCGAGTCCACCAGAACCTGAATCTTTTGTTGTGAACAAAACCTTGCTAGCAGTTATCGTAGAACAGTATAACTTACTATGCTAACACGACGGTTGTTGCGTTTTAAGGTTCGGACGTCGTCTGCTATGTCTTTTGTGCGTGGCAACGGGTTCTCTCGGCTGCGCCCTCAAGTTTTCAGATAACTTCCTAGCCCTGCTGATCGGTCGCATCTTCGACGGAATCTTCTCTGCTCTCATCACAACTCCTTTCCAAGCTTGGTACGGTTCTTTTTTATTGTTAATATTTTGCACCAAACTGGCCCTTCACTCCACTCATGTTGTTGTGGTAGCCACTAATTTCTTTTTTTAATGTAATTAGGATTGTCAAATCTATGGCGACATATTTTACTATTATAAAATTGTAGGTACACTCACGAGCACATCAGCGTCTTCGACTTCCCGACCGAATGGCTCTCTTCCTCTTTCTCCATCATTACCATCGGATCAGGTGGGCTCGACTACTTTTTGGAAACTTTCTTGTGAGAAGTACACGGAAATATCCAACAACATCCACTACTTAGATGTTTTTTAAATGCAAATGTAATAGAAAAGGAAGATTGTAGGTGCACTGGCGATCGTGGCGGGTTTCGTGGCAGAGACAGCGGAGACGGCGACGGCAGTGACTGCCTTCCCCTTTGCCATCGCCATCCTCTCCCTCGTCGCAGCAGGGGTTGGGATCGGAGCAGTGTGGGACGAGAACATCGCGAGCGAAGCACCCGTGCCTCTGAAGACCGTGGTGTCGAAGACGGCTGCTGTGGTGGCTGGCCGCCCCCTCCTGCTCGCTCTCTCCGCCGTCTCTCTCTTCGCAGATGCCGCCGTGCAACTCACTGCCTTCGTCTGGGCCCCCACTCTCATCCATGCCAAGTACAGCGAGCACCGTCTAGGGTTCGTCTTCTTTCATTAAAGCATTTGGCAGTCTTTGTAATGGATTACATGTTATTCTCAGTTTCGGAGCAGTCTACGCGAGTCTTGTCTCCACTTCCTTGCTTGGTTCCCTCTTCTTCTCCTCTCCGATCATGAGGTTAGTCATTGTTTGTTTTATTCCTCGTACAGTAAATGCGTTCATTGCTTCTCTCGCTCTATGTCTCTCTCTCTCCCGCTCTCTCCTCTTCTCTCTCTCTCTCTCCCTCTCTCTCTCCTTCCAGATCTGTTCCTGTGTCGCGTTCTCTGGTTGCCTCTCTCGCCGTCGCTTCTCTCACTCTCTTCTCCGCCATCGACCTCTTCCCAGTCAATGCTGCCTGGAGGTTTGCGAGTTTTGTTTCTTAATAAAACATGGCCATGCTATAGGAATTCTGGTTTTAAGGTTTGACAAGATTCTGATTCATCTGATTGTTCTCCACTTCGCAATCGGCATCTACACTTTGGCAATCAATCGGCTTCAGGTTAGAGAATCTTTCGAAAGATAGCATTAGTGAGTGCATTTAGTGCTTGCACCACAGCAATGATCCTTAAGTACAGTAGCCTGCTTCCAGTTTGACTTTTTCCCTGCTGCTCATCCTTAAGTACAGTAGCCTGCTTCCAGTTTGACTTCTTCCCTGCTGCTCATCGACAGCCTCTGCTGGCCCTGCTCAGAGTTCCGTTGACTCTCCTGGCCTCAGTCGTCATTCTCGCGGCTTTCCCCAAGATTGGCGGAGAACGGACAATTGTCGCCATGGCTTCTGTGTCAGTTCATACACACATATGTATGCAGTTTTTATTTTTTTTCCCATTTATTTATAACATCGAAATGTTTCTTCACCATCACATAGGGACTACTTTAAAGAATGGCAGATGAGTGGGTTATTAACACACTTTTACTCGATGTCTTTTTATTGGTTTCTTGTACGCTTTCGTGTTTATCTGGATCCCCTGATTACTGACTCCTCACATCTTCATTTCCATCTCAACTTTCTTTATAATTTACTGAGATGAGGGAGCAATTCTGCATAATCTCACTTTCTTCTAAATAAGCAATGCTGTAGGGGAACCAGCAAAACAGAATGGGGGTAGGGGATACAGTACCCGACAATCTATATCTGGTTGGTAGGCAGACAACGGAGGTTTTGCTATAAATGTTCATCAAAAACTTGGTGGGATAAAGCAAGGAAGAGTCCCAACATAGGTTGAAATATCTTGATGCTTCAAACATTCATAATTTGTTACCGTTCGAACGTTATGGTGATGGAAGGTTAAGATATCTTTTCCCTTCCAGATTACTAGCCTTCCCGGCTGTAATGGCTCTGGCAGTGGACGTGTTCCTTTCCCTAACCGGTCGAGCCATCCCCCTTCCCCTCGCTGACAGATTCCTCGTCCCTCAACAACCACACAGCATGGCTTCTTCTGCTCTCTCGAACGAAGCCCCTGGCAATCACAGCAATGGAGCATCGCCCGCCAGAAGTCTCGGAGAGCTATGAGGAACTGAAGAAAGAGGAGATGAGATTGTAGATATGCACTCTGTATTATGCAAAATTAAAATAGAATTTATGAGTTAGAAGTAAGCTCGTCTACTCATGGCTGAACAATCGAACCAGATGTAATGAATTTCCAGAGAGGGGAAACGTCAGCTTACGTCAACGTGGCTTTATTTTATAATTTTGAACGGCTTATCCCTCTCCGGACTTGCTAGTGATAAGATCCTGCAAACAGATTAATTTAACCTTTTGACATCTCTCCCCTTAGGGGTTATCACACTTTATGAATGTCCAATTTTTGATGTCGTACTAGATTTATCCGAGAATATGAGGCTTTAGGGTAGGAGGGTGGATAGTTGGCCTGGCCGTTGTAATTGGATGGTAACCTTTTCAACGATTATTTTCTGTTGATCACCTCTCCATTGTCCTGACTTACATCACTTTTTCTTGTTTACGCACTCTGTGCAAAATGCTGTAGAGTGCATAGTTAATGATGAAACTGAAATTCAAAGGATAAGTAATACTTGTTTGGGAAGTCGCCATATCCTCCTGGATATGTGTACAGCGTGAACTTTGTACTTTAATTGTTTCGCATTTGTTACTCGGCGAGCTTCGCAAACTGTCTGAATCAATATGGATGCCAATAGTGCTGACTTCAGTAATTTCTTGGGTTTTCACTTTGATTTGTTTTTCTTCGGTTTCGGTTTGCTCTCTCGTTGGTGGTGTTTTCTGTGATACTACCATGTTGTTGTTCGGTTAATACGGGTGTTCCTGTTTCCATTTGTATTCTCCGTCGAATTGTGTCACACAAATTGGTGAATGTCGAGTGAATGTAATAAATTATTCGTCTCACACCATAAATCGTCTCCCACTGCTATTTCACAACGGGAAAAAGGTCGGCTTCTGCTCTTCATTCGGAATTCGATGTGTTATGGAATGGAATGTAAAAATCGAGTTTGCACCACTTCAGCTACGCATGATTTCTGATGCCTCCGGCATTCACTTGGATGGCTGGAAGATCACAAAGTGCGAGAAGATGCCTGGTGCATATTCCATTTACTGATGCCCCGTCGGGGTTCCCCTGCATGGAATGCCCGGGGGAGTCTCATCGCCAACGCGAATGGCGTTCATTCAACTCCTACGTATCACTTATCTGCTTCCCTTCTAGGAAACGCGCCCTTCCCTTCTTCTGTGCTTCCAGCCAGCAAACAGGGCAAATCGCTTTACTGCGTAGGTATGGACAGAATGTTAGGCGACAAGAGAGAAGTTTGAAGTGAGGGAGAAGGACGGAGTGCCAGAGAAAGAGAGAGAGAAAATGGGAGAAGATGTCTGCCACTTGTGAATGACGATCGAGTAAATGGGGTCGACAAGGAGAGGTGGACGGCCGATTCGGTGGGAGCGACGTGCGGAGAGAAGGTTCCCATGGGCCGTGTGGCAGAGAGAGTGAGAGAGAGAGAAAGAGGGAAGGAGAGCGAGAAAGAGATAGGGAGAGAAGTATATTAGAGCGGGCGGAGGAATGTGATGTGATGTCACTTGCATACTTCGTGTGTTTCGTTCATTTGACGAGCATATAAGGGAGAGTCCTACGTGGAAGGCGAGAAGAGGAAAGTGCATCCCTATAGTACACCATATCACTTTGACAACATTTTATGTAAGACTTACTGGAACTGCTTAAATAATCAAATAAATACACTGTTCTTAATACTTTTAAATTTACATTATAGAACACAGGGTGGAGTGCTCGGGGATAGACAATGGCCAAGTATTTGGGGTGGAGAGGCATGGAATATCCGCGTGCATTCTCCGCCTCATCCGAAGCGGACATAGCTGCTCTTGCGCTTCTCGACGTCGCCTGCCGCTTCCGCCTCGGGCGCGGAAGGATTCGCGCGACCGAAACGGACGAAGGCAGACTTGCGCTTCTCCGGCATTCCCGCAGCTGACTGAATGCAGAGAAAGAGAGAGTCAATGCTGAAAAGAGAGAGAAAGAGAAAGAGAGAGAGAGAGAGAACATAATTAGCTCTTTGGAAAGAAGTTTCAATATATTTTCCTATATTAGGTTGGGCATAATAAAAAATAGTAGTCAGATGCACATGTAGATTCTTGCCATTTTTCCATGACCATCATTTCATCATCTCATTGTCAGTTCATTCTTCTTCTTCCTCTCACTCTATCTTCCAAATTCCTGGGAGCGATTAGAAATGTTAGAGCCTTGCATTACCTACATAAGCGCGAAAAATTCCCTCGCTCTGCCCACAAATCTCTTACGTAGTCGATGTTTCATTCATTCCATTTTAGAACTCTTTGTCCACAATATTTCCAACTCATTGTCAACTTCAGGAGACAACAAAGATCCTTGTGATTATAAGGTATTCTCCCCTTTTCGAGTGGAATAAATAGAAGCCCCTGCTGTGGGATAGTAGATCAGAGCCCAAAACGAAGACATATTGAACGGAGACGGTCTTCTTCGGCTTTTACAAAATATTTGTGAAATGAACCATTAGTTTGGTTTCTCTTCGTATGCATACGAAAAGAAGCCAAATTAAAGGTTCATTTCACTCATCGATTCTATTGTTCTAACTTTGCATTTTTGTTAAAAATTATTTATTTTATTGTTTTTTCGTGTATCTCTGAAAGAGGCGGATGTGAAAAGAAGACCTGAGGATGAAGGAGAGACCGTGAGAAAAGAAAAAGAAAGAGATAGAGAGTGAGAGATATTGGAGGCTGACCTCGTCAACGTTCTCGCCGCGCTTGCCGAACCGTACGAAGGCAGATTTGCGTTTCTGCATGCCAGCGACCGGCCCCTCTTCGGGCTCACCAGCTGCAACCAATCAACTTGTCAATCAGAGAGAGAGAACAGGAGAGAGGAATGAATAGAGAAGAGAGAAAGATGAGAAAAGATAGGAAAATACTGAGAGGGGAGAGCGAGATGAAGAGAAGCTCCTTACCAGTGAGAGCAGCATTGGCCTGCTCGAGGATGAACTGGACTTCGACGAGTGACTCTTCGAGAGTGTCACGGAGACGGCAGAGAGCGAGTTCAGGGTAAAGGCGGCAGATGGCCAACTCGGAAGAGCCACTTGTTCCACTTCCACTCATCGATGAAACTCGTGCATCCACCTTTAATCTCATTCAGAATCAGAGAGAGATCCTTACGAAAGTTTACATCTTATCCTCCAATCACCTCTTATTTTCTTTTTTGTTCTCCGCCATGATAGTTTGTGCATCACAAAGCGGTTCTTTAAATAAAATTATATACAGTTTAACCTTCTTATTAGCAATATTATTTTTTTTACAAGTACGCTAAAATTGTACCTTGGATGGTGGCGAATCGAGAGAGGCGAAGGTGAGAAGAGGAAGAAGAGAGGCGAGGACAACGGTGAGCAGCATCTGGAGAGAGAGAACTGAGAGGAGAACAGAGAGGCGAGTTGCCTTCTTGGGTGACCCTGCGATGAGAGGAGTCATAGAAAGAGAGAGAGAGAGAGAGAGAGAGAGAGAAAGAGAGAGAGAGAGAGAGAAAGAGAGAGAGAGAGAGAGAGAGAGAGAGAGAATGACTCCGCAAGCGGGAGCAGGAGGGGGAATCCACTTTTCGCAAGGAGGAGCTTAGGGAGAGGCTTACGGCATGAACGACGACAGCAATCATAAATTTGAAACAGTGCCATGGGCATTTTTGAACACGAGAAGGCCAACATTCCTGATTTTTTTTTACAGATTCTCCTGTTGATTTTACTTCTCTTCTATGTACAGCAATCTCACTAATTTTTCACATTTGAAAGGGAGAGAGAACTATGGAGAAAAAAGAGGGAGGGAGTGAGGGACTGAGACACACACACACAGAGAGAGAGAGAGAGAGAGAGAGAGAGAGAGAGAGGTTGGGAAAGGAAGGGAGGAGTCTGAGAAACTAAAACATAGTTATTAGGGAAGAGAAAAGGGGAGTTAGAAAAAGATTTAAGAAAAATGTCACTCTTACATCAGCCACCTATGTACTTTGAATATAAAATGTCCGGTTGTAGAGATATCCGGGATATATTCATGAAATGCCAGAAATTAGTACAAATCCGCGTTCTTATATTTTTCCAGACAGGAAATGATTGAAGGTTGTGACTTTTCTGAAAAATAGGCATTCCAAAAGAATGAATCGGCTAAAGATGTTCATCCGTTGTCAACTTATTAATTCTATTTATATCAGTTTAGTAAAGTACATAAAGAGCAAGTTATGCAAAAATAAATTCTAAGCAGTTTTTGTTTTAATTCATTCACAGAATCAGAGCCAAATATACAGCATTTTCATTTGAATTCATTCTACCCGACCTTTCTAGTTGATTTCTCCATGAGTTCCCTGAATAGTAAAAGCCAAGAGAATATTGGGAGACAAGGGGATACTAAAGAAGAAAAAAAGATTTATGGAAATAATAAAGTAAGCTGGGGATGAACGTGTGAATAGGAAAGTACGTGGGATGAGAATTCAAAAGCGTTCATTGCACATTAATGGGATGATGAAGGAATTAGATTTGCAAAGATTATATTTATCCTCACATTTCTATAAGATTTGTGAAGATGGTTCAAGCTCTTCCATTTTTAACTGAAGACGATAATGATGTGCACCGTCCTGCACACTTTTCTACTTTGCCCCTTACTTCTTCTTGATAATTCTCGTATATCTCTTCTTTTGTGACTCCTTCCGCTTCTTATCGTCAAGAGCTTCTCTAATTCTTTCATCTAGACAGGAAGCTAAATAACGACGGAAAGGAACGGAGGAGGCACCCTGAGATCCCCTCTGAAATGCCATGCAGATTGAGAAAGGGAGATTGGATGATTAAAGGTGTGGGAAGGAGAAGGAGGCAAGAAATCACCAGTGTATTATAAGCTGCGCAAAAATAACATTGTGCGCAGGAGCAGGCATGGATCTAATTAGCTTTACAAAGATATCAACAATGGAGTCCTCGTAGGCGGAGAAGTCAACAAATATCAAATGCATTGCGACGAACACTTAGCATACAATTTCTTGATAGCTTCTTCAGTATTCAAGCGGAAAATGTGAGCTTTCATTTTGTCTTTGAGATCCGAGTGAACACGCTTTCTTATTGGACTGAATTCTACATTTCTGCTTTGCTCACAAAAGGGTGGGAAGACGACCGGAGTCGCAGTCGCATGACAAGTCATCATTCTCACTGAGATGAAACATCGGAAGGTTCAAGTATGCAAGAATAAAGTTGTAACGAAGAAACCTGTTGGATGCACAGCAAGGAAGAGAGAATGATGAGGAATGGAAGAGAGGGGCGGAGATTGAGAGGGGTTCTATTGGAGGAGGCATTCTGATGAGAAGCACTACTTTCCTTCAAGATTAACAAAGACATTAGATAGAGAGAGAGAGGTATTAGATTCGACTGAGTGAGACGAGATGTAGATTCACTGAATGGGAAGAAACTTAAAAAGAGTGACTCCGAGAGGGCGGCTTATCTGGAGTTTGGGTCTTTCTACTAGAACTGGGGCCACAATCGTTATGGTTGTGTGTTCATCCTGATGACGCTGGGGTCACTCCAGGAATAACACTGATCCGCCCGGCTAAGCCACAACCATCTCAGAATGCCACGCCATCGCAACCTCCGAATCCGATGTCTTTCCAGAACTGCCAGAATATTCTACACCCCTTTAAGCTCTTCGCCCAATTTCATGCAATTTTTTAACACCTTCTCGAAAATTTTGATCTATAAACCTTTCAATGAGATTGGCTAAGAAGGACTGAGTCAGAGAGCGAAGGCGACATTCTGGGGAACTTGTAATGAGCGAAATGGCAAGGGTAAACAAATAAGCTGGTTGAATGGCATTTAGAGCAGAATTTTTTTCTCTAAAGAGTTTCATAGTTCCTTTTATTGAGCATTCACATTCTGATCACTCCTTTTTAGTCTTCCCATCACGATCTAAACTATGTTTCCCATGGATTTCCCAAGGCGGACTACTTGTCGGGTTGAGTGCCCCGATAATATCTTCACACATTCATCAACATAATTTCTTCTTCACTTTTATATTGCTTTTCACATATTCAAGGGAATATCAAGAGTATGCTCATGGATAGTAGAAACTTCTCAGATACATACATATGTATGTATGTATGTAACTGAATTTTTTTTTTCTAAATAGTTTCTACTTGCCGTTGGTTTTCTCTCTTAGCCCTAGACTACGAACGTATTGGGCGCCAAAATTGAAGCATACATACATGCAATCCTACGAAAAGAGGTGGAAAAGTGTGAATGTAAGGAGTCCTGCGGTTCCATGAAGTGTAAAACTTGATTGTGGAGTCCAAGATTATGGCGAAAGAAGCCAGCGGTGTTTCGGAAAGTATCGCAAGGAAAAGGATGGATGCATTCCTCGAGGAGTGGAAGAAGCGAGGAGTGCCAATGGTTGCCGCACAACCAGAAGGGTTCTCCAGACTCTGAAAGGGATCCCGGACTAAGCTGAGCAGGGAACTCGTCCGGCATCAGGTAGGCATGAATAGACTTCAATTCGTCTTGGATGACGTGAAGAAGAGAGAAAGAGAGAGAGAGAGAGAGAAAGACAGAGAAAGAGAGAGAGAGAGAGAGAGAGAGAGAATAGTGTACCGCTGCCTAGAATTCAGTTAAGGCGGTGTGAGATATTGGAACTGGGAAATACGCATCCTTACATGGCAAGCAAATAGAACCCAAAAGAGACATGTTTGTGTATAATACAAAAGAACGGTGATGTATACAGCGGTGGAAAATATGTAGATTCTGGTAAACTCATTTGGCTTACGGTAACTTGGAAATTCTAATTTAATGGGTTGTTTTTAAAGATAAATAAAGACGAAAAACAGAACCTTCCTATGTCTTCCTCGCCTGAAGACCATTAACTTTTAGTCCTATGTAGCATATTTGTACTATGTACAGATAATGTCAACGAATTTCGAACACTTTGTGGCAGAAGTCGTAGTTATGCAGAAGGAACGAGTGGTTCTGCTATAAAAAAAAAATGTAATCCATCTGCATGGATGGATGGGGAAGTCAGTTGGAGGGAGGATTGTATGGAAAATAGAGATTATAACAATTCTTAAGACATCAAACTCGTATTGATAGAAACAGAAAGATTCGAAAAATGGGACTTTGAACAATGATCCTAACAATAAAATCTGCTCCGTGGACTTACAATTAGGCGGGACGAAATAGAAGGCTGTGCTTGCAGAGCACAGCTCGCTCGTAGTAAAATAATGTAAGACATGCCAATACTTGCCATCCAAATGACAGTAGAAGGGATAAAATAACACGTTACTTAACTGGTTCATTAATTTTAGAGTAATGAAAAACAGATATTAACAACTTTGTATATTGATATAGTTGCATCCCAAGGTAATGCAATCCGAACAGGGCAGAACAGAGGAAATGAATGAGAATCTCCACATTTTTTCTCGTTGGCTTTTGTTTCCTTCCTCTGTGATGAAACGGAATAAATAATGTCTACGGGGTTGTCCATAAGACAGAAGGCAGTGAGTAACAATAGGTTGCATTGGCAAAGCAGAACAATGAAAAAGAAGGGTTTGGTCAGATTGGGGGGAGAGAACACAGAAATATACAAGATCTTGATATCTATGGAAGTTATAATATAATAGCAAGCAACTACCGTAACGCTTATAGGAAGTTTTGGGAAGACCCTCGAGGTTTATAAAGGTTTTCTCTTTAGGAAGGGGAGCTATGAAGATGAGTACGCCTACAAACGAGCACGATGGTTGATGCGTGAAAAGAGAAGACGTCATCTACGAGTACGACAATATTCTTAAGGAGGATCTCCTGGAAGGCCAGCCCACGCTCTCTACCCACACGAAGAGGCGGGGACAGCATGGACTACAGACAGCCACCAACTGTCCCTGCCGGTCTCCCCGGGAAACATCCGACGTAACCTTTGTTACTGAAAGAGGTGACGAGGCCTGGACAACCATGGAATCTTCTTGAGGAGAGAAAGACAGAGAATAGCAGAGGATAGAGAAGAGAAAGTATTTGCAACTGGAAATTTGGAAGATGGCGAGGAAACGGCGAATTTTGAGTGGGCGAAGACTAATTGAAGCCATTCTTCTGCAATAATGATTTGAGAAAAGGAAAACCTTGCAAAAAAGTAAAATTGTCCGAATGCAGGTAGATCATTTATTCACAGAGAATAGAAGGGAGAGAGACACTTGAACCACTCGAACAGAATATCGAATGAATAGAAGAAGCAATGCAGTTCACCTAATTTGTACTTTTCCTAGAGCGTTTATATTGAAAAAAGAGTTCTGATAATGCTACTTCCGGCCTACATAGATCTTTAAAGGATGTAGTTATTTTTATTTTGTCAGTCTGGGAAGAATCATGAAAACTACTTTTTTCTGGTTGTTTTGCTACACTGGTGTTTAGTGCTGGACACTCTTCATGTGCTGCAGCTGCTCTGGGCGCCTTCAGGAAGTCGTTCTGCAGAGTCTCAATCTGTCACAGGTTGGTCCTTTCATAATTCAATGCCCCATTTCCTTTCCCTCTTTATCCATGCCCTCACGGTATACTGAGAAAGAAAGATATATATTACTAGGAGTTCAAAGGCATCTTGTGTAATTAATAATCGGAAAAAAGCAAATATCTCTTCTGCCCGCGGTGTCGTTAACGAAAGATGAATTACAAATAGCTGGTGTACTTTCAAATGGTGCAAATTTGTGTGTTGCGTTTCGGAAATCGCTCCTTTATCGAAAGCGCGCTTGTGCGCATGTGTTCAAAAAAATCTTGAAAACCTTAACCCTGGTAGCCTTTTTTTGTAATCGTGTGTTTTAAGTTACCTTTTAACACGTCGTTACTCGAAACATGTTTGTTTGCCTCAAATTTCTTAATTTCGCTAGAACTCGTTGCGTTACTTGTTTGTGTTGCTCCGGGCAGTTTTTTTGGCGAGCTTTATTTCAGTTGTTTTTGTGTTTCAGCAAGTGCGGATGAAAGTTTCCTTGATGAACTAAAGCCATCAATCTTTCCTGCTCATAATGCTTCACTCTCTCGAACTTGACAACTTCAAGTCCTACCGTGGCCGCCAGACCATTGGCCCCTTTATGCGTTTCACTGCGATTATTGGACCAAATGGCTCAGGTTTGCACTTTCTTCACAAAGTTTTAACCGTCAGTCAGAAGGAAATTATGTAGTTATTAATTTATTTGATTTTAAATGCTCGTTATAGGTAAATCCAATCTTATGGACGCCATTTGCTTCGTTCTTGGCGAGAAGACGAGTAATTTACGTGTCCGAAAGCTAACAGTTCGTACCGTTATATTCATGAATTCTCACATTTTTTTGGGAATTTATTGAGCTGTGATGAAAAGTAGAAGCGATCTGAGTGGTCCATCCTCACTTCATTGTGGTGTTGGCTCTGGAGACATTGTTGAACGGATATCTGAGCTCTTTTGATAACATATCAATTGATTTTCTTAGCAAGAGTCCTATAATGTGTTTCAGCTGTCTTGATTTTGAATATCTAAACAAATTTTTTTAGGATCTCATCCATGGCGCGCCAATAAATAAGCCGGTAGCAAATCGTTGTTACGTCACGATGCATTTTGAGGTGTTCTTTTTCTCGGCCATCTTTTTATCCCTTTGTCCACCTTTTACTCGTCTTCCTTTTTAGCATACAAATGGCGTGCGTAAGGCATACACTCGCATGGTGACTGGCAATGGCAACGAGTACAGAATCGACGGCAAGGTTGGAGATCTCTTCGTTTCCTTCTTGTAGAGGAATTGCACCTAGTTGAAAACGAAATTACTGCTTGGATAAGATAATGTCACAACTGGGATGTCTTTTCTTTGCAGACCGTAACCCCCCAGCAGTACACTGCTGAGATGGAAGCTCTGAAGATCTTCATTCGTGCCAAGAACTTTCTCGTCTATCAAGGAGCCATCGAAACGATTGCCATGAAGAATCCCAAGGAACGGACGGCTCTCTTTGAGGAGATCTCAAGGTTGCTTACTCCTCGGACGTTTTGGACTATTGAAAGTGAATATTTCTTCCGTAACATAAGGAATCTTCTTTCTTCACATGATTCCGTCCGAAAAGTGTTTTTTTTTCTCAAATGGTTTATTGCCTTTACCGGCTAACACGTAGTTGTTCTTTCCAGGTCCTGCGAGTTCCAAGGAGAGTACGATCGATTGAAGGCGGAGATGCAGCGAGCAGAGGAAGACACTCAGACTAATATGAACAAGGTGCTTCATCTTTTATCGTCGGGATATAGGCAATCGAGATATCTTATTGCAGCGTCGTGGAATCGCCGCTGAGAAGAGGGAGGCGAAAGCGGAGAAGGATGAGGCTGAGAAGTACCAGCACATGAAGGACGAATTGGTCATTTCCCTTTTCATTACTCAACACTTTCTGAACATTGTGTTTCTTTGCAGAGCAGCAAAGAAAGACAGCTGTATCTCATGGAACTCTTCCACTGCGAACGGGCAGCCAAGGGAGCTGCTAACGATCTCGAGAGGAAGAAAGAAGAGGTACTGTGCTGAATAGATATTGTAGTTGAGTTCTTAATAGTAATCACGAATTTAGTGAATTCTACTTCAATTAAAAAGCTTTGCAAGTTTCGCTGGATGATGTTAGTGTTACAAGGATTGTCGTAGTGGATATTATTGATCCCTTATGTTCCTGAAGTGTCATCTTTGAGTGATTCAGGTCGGAGATAAGCAGAAAGAGCAGCAAGAGAAGGAGGAGGAACTGGTCGCGAAGCAGCGGGCTCTCAAGAAGATCAACAAGGAATTCCACAAGCTGGAGAAGGCCGTGGCGGATAAAGTGAGTGCAGTTGAAGAGGAAGAGACTGGCATCTCTTCTCTTTCTTGTCCAGGACAGAGATGTCAACACTCGGCGTCCTCTCTACGGGCAGAAGAAGGAGGAGGTGAAGCACTGTGCGGGCAAACTGGAACTGGCACAGAAGGGACTCGCAGCTGCTCAGAAACAGGCAGACAAGAGCGAGGAGGCCATGAAGGCACTTCAGAAGAGGAAGAAGTACTGAGAGAGAAAGAGAGAGGTGGGAAGACAAAGAGATGCTTCTTTAGGGAGCTTGAGAAGATGCGAGCGGAAGCTGAGGCTCAGATTGAGCAAGAAAGCCAGCAGATGGAACTGAATCTGAGCGAATCCCAGGTCTGGTTTCTTGGAGTTGTTCTTGTTTTCACTTTTCTTCTATTCAGGTTAGCGAGTACATCTCCCTGAAGCAAGAGGCAGGCAAGAGAAGCGGCATGATTGACATCCAACTCAACAATCTACGAGCGGTTTGCATTTACTCATTCTAAAAGGCAGAGAGAGGAAAGAAATGAAGGGATCTTCATTTAGGAGGATGACAATGACCGGACTGTAATTCTGCATGAACAGAGGAGGATGGCCACAATCGAGGACCGGATTAAGTCGAAGAAGGCAGACATCGAGAGGAACCGCAAGCAGATGGACCACTTGGCAGAACAGCATGAGAAGCAGACTGCCTTGATAGGGGAAGAGAGAGACACTCTCGTACACTGGGAGAGAGAAGTCAAGAAGAGCAAGGAGGAACTTGGAGAGGTCAGCTGCTAAGAACTGCAAGTTTAGAGATAAAATGGAATTGCAGATGACCATCAAACTGTCCCAAGTCGAGGCTCAGCTGAGAGACATGAGTGGAGACAATGCAGAGTCTGATAAGATGAGGAGAAGGAACGAGGCTATCGAGAATCTCAAGCGGGTCTTCCCAGACAAGGTGCATCTGCATTTATTCATTTATTACAGTGGTATTTTAGGTAGGGAAATTGTTTTTGTCACATTTCATTAGCTGAGTTTCCAATTAAAATATGTAGGAGATATGTAATGCAGTGATGTCATGGTTGAGGTGTACGGCCGCCTGGTGGATCTCTGCCAGCCATCGCAGAAGCGATTCCAGATCGCAGTGACGAAGGTACTCGGCAAGCACATGCTCAGCATCATCGTGGACACGGATGAGACGGCCAGGGATGCCATTGCATATCTGAAGGTACAGAAGATCATTCTTCTTATTTCTTTACTCTACTCAGTGAAAAACAGGAATTTGTGCTTTCTAAGGAACAACGTTTCCCTCCTGAAACATTCCTTCCCTCTACATCTCTGGATGTCACTCCTCTCAACGAGAAGCTGCGCAATCTGCAGCGCCCCAAGGGCGTCAAGCTGGTCTATGATGTCATCCAGGTTTGGGCTTGTTTCTCTTTCCGGACAGCAGAAGTTTGATATCCGGAGATATTTGTTCAGAATACAGCTTGTCGTAGGGGTGATGAGCACATTTCAGTTGTAAATCATTCTTGCGACATTTCATTTCTATGGTAGATGGAGATTTTCTACTTGATAAATTGCAATATGTATTTCGTCCCTTGATTTCTTGTTTTAGTGTCCTCACAACGCGGTAAAGAAGGCCCTGCAGTTCGCATGCGGCAACGCCCTCGTTTGCGAGACCCAGGAGGACGCCCGCTATCTGGCTTATGGCGAAGCTGGAGATAGGTTCGGCTTGTGATTCTCTTCATCCAGTCAAGAGAGTACATTCTATTTCCACAGGTACAAGGCTGTTTCTCTGGATGGGACACTCTTCCGACAGACGGGTGTTATCTCGGGAGGTGGCTCCGACCTCAAGCAGAAGGCAAAGCAGTGGGACGAAACTGCGATTCGGTAGCTCCAGCAGTTGGAAATCACTCTCCAACTGTGAAAGGATCAGTATTACCCTTCCCTTGCAGAAAGCTACGCGAAGAGCGAAATGCATTGAAGGAGAAGAGCTACCATTTGCATAGGAGTGGCAAGAAGGAATTGGATGTCGAGACTAAGCGGTACACAACAGCCTAATTAAGTTTTATATAGTAGATTATTTTGATGATTATTGTTACTGATATTGTTTGTACGGAGGGCGTGTAAAATAAGTAAATTTTTAAAATATATTATAGCTTTTATCCTTTCAGAGGCCAGATCATGCAGCTAGAGAGCCGAGTGAAGCAGACTCAACGGGAGAGAGAGCGCCTCTCCAATGAGACCATGCAGCGGCTGGAGACTGAATTGGAGACCATCGAAGCAGAGCGCAATGTCATCCCGGTTCGGCCCATTTTTTATCCGATTTATTGGTTTTTTAATATATGACGGTGATTAACTGGTCAGGTAAAAGTATTTTAATGCCCGCAAGAGAATAATTATCGGACAATTGCGAGTTTAACTTTTGAAGATAAACTGTTGTATTTGCAGCCGAAGATTGCCGAGATCGAAGAGAGAATGGAGGCGCGGCAGAAGCAAATCAAGCAGTTGGAGGTCAAGAGCGACGCCGTGGCTGATGAGGTCAGCTTGCGTTCTCTTATTACAGTCATTCTGAACACTGTTTGCACTAAGAAATACATTCAATTCATTGATCTAATTTATTATATCCCATTTGATACACTGCAGGTGTTTGCTGCCTTCTGCGCTAAGCTGGGAATCAAGGACATCCGCGAGTACGAGGGAAGGGAGATGCGGTTAGTTGCTGAAATGACTTTGCCTTTGTTATACAAGCAGCTCACTACACATTGGACTTTTATTGATGTCATTAATAAATGCTTTTAAACTTGTTATCTTTTTGCAGATTTCACGAGGAGAACAAGGAACGATTGCACGAGTTTGACAACCAACTCGACCAAGTGCGGAATGAGATGGAGTACATGAAGGGAGAGGACAAGCAGAATAGAGCGAAGGCTGAGCAGGACAAGGTTTGTTGAGTCTTGTAGAGGAAACTACGCCACTACCCGCTTCACTCTTCTTCTTCCTTAATTTTTTTCTATTTTCTTAGGTGAAACGACTGGAACGTGAACTGGCTGCTCTGAAGAAAGCTGAGAAGGCGGAAGAGAAGGCATTGAAGGACCTCGAGAATGACCTGGAGGACTTCAAAATGCAGGTCAGGCCCCATTCCAGAGTTGTTAGATCGATTACGTCGGCTTTCCGGCAATATGTGTCGCTATGTTTCACAAGCAGTTATAATTGACTGAATGTTTAGAGTCACGGGGTGGGGTCTCTGTTGGGCATTTGTATTTAACAGTATCCGTGTTCGCGTTTAGGTTTTGAACAAGAAGTCAGAAGTGGAGACTGGAGAAGCAGAAGTTGCAGCAGCAAAGAAGGAGGCTCAAGCATCTTCTCGGGAGATTACAAACATCGAGAAGGTCTGCATTTTCTGAATTCTGGTGGTCTTGCTTTTCTTTTTCATGACTCAACTTATGCGAAAACTTGTTTTTCGATTAAAATTTTATTTTCCTAAAGTGGTCACTCATATTCGAAGTATTCTGCAGACCATGAGTTTCCTTGCAGACGCTGCACGCCCTGGAGAGTGCCCTACACAGGAAGAGAGCAGAGAGGCACACTCTGCTCCACGCTGCGAAGATCAACCAGATACCCGTGCCCCTCCTGGCTGGCAGTCTCGCTGATGTTGATGCTGATGAGGACGATGGTCAGAAAGAGGGAAAGGAAGTTAGGTGGAGGATCAGAGAGAGTGCGATTCCTATGATGGTGTGCTAGGCAAGATATAAATGATCGTTCTCATTCCGCAGAAGAATCTCCGGCTGGCTCCTCACAGGTCTCGCAGGAGCAATTGACTCGTGAATTGAAACTCAAGGTGAGTAAAAGAGGGATGATGATCTGATTGAAGGCACTTTTTAGATCAACTTCTCCTCCCTCCCCGACCATTTCAAAGAGATTGAAGAGGACGAAGAAGTAAAGAAAGCGGTGGAGAAGCAGCAGAAAGAGATCAGCGACCTCCAGGAAACTCTCGGAAGACTAAATGCTCCCAATCTCAAGGCTGGACTCCGGTTTGAATCTATTTAATTCTCGTGACCGCCAGCAACAAGTGTAGAACAGTATTTTATATAAAAATGACACGATTATGTCATAACAAGTATGTCCTTCCGTGCAGGATGGAACAAGTGAAAGAAAAAGAGGCTGAGACAACCGAGGAATTCGAGATTGCGAGGAAGAAAGCACGGAAGATACGTGGGCAATTTGAGAAGATCAAGACGGAAAGGTACAGGCGATTCATGGAGTGCTTCGATCCTGTCTCGCAGAAGATTGACGAAATCTATAAGGTCGGATTGATGGCTTTGCTTTGTTAAAATATATTATGCTTCATTATCTTTGATACTTTTTTCAATAGTTAGCCCTCATCGACTATTACATTAATACTCTTCATATTATAGGCACTCAGTCGAAACAGCTCAGCGCAGGCATTCCTAGGCGCGGATAACATGGAGGTTTCTTTTTAAATGAGAATTTGAATGCCTGTTAACCCGGAAAGTCAGAAATATGATGATGTTTAAGGAGCCTTACCTCGATGGGATTCAGTACAACTGCGTTGCTCCAGGCAAGAGATTCCGACCAATGGATAATCTGTCCGGAGGGGAGAAGACGGTGAGATTCCGTTGATTGTTTACTCTTTCCTTCCCTTAACTAGTAAAGTGTCCTGCAGGTGGCAGCTCTCGCTCTTCTCTTCGCCGTCCACGCTCGCAATCCTTCTCCCTTCTTCGTTTTGGATGAGATCGATGCCGCTTTAGATAATACGAACATTGGAAAGGTATTCGTTTACAACTTATTTATATGTTGTGGTACTCAACTGACCTTTTTTCTTCGTTAGTTCATGTTATATAGAGTAAAAATTCAGGTGGCTTCATTTATCTGCGAGTCAGCGCGGCAAGAAATGCAGTTGATTGTGATCTCGTTGAAGGAGGAGTTCTACAACAAGGTTTGCCATTCTTATTTCTGCTCTTGAATTGATCACATTTTATAAAAGAAACGAGTAATTTATTTCATTCTATTGTTTATCGGCGCCTCACATTCTTAAATGTGTGTTCATTTTTTAGTGTTCTAGTTTGTTTAAAGCCCATTGCATTGACCAAGACGATTGTTTCTCTCTCAGGCGGACTCCCTTGTTGGCATCTACCCGCTCCCAGCCAACTGCACAGTATCGGGGGTTCTCACTCTCGATCTCACAGGATTCAAAACTTCGGGGCAGGAGACGAGTCACCTGGACACGTCCGCTGTCACAAGCCAGGCTTAAATCTCGATCTCTCTCACTTTCTCTCTCTTTCGCTCCTCTCCATCTCGTTCTCGCGGTCCCGCACCCCCCCCCCCCCCCACTTCCCTTCCTTTTATTTCCTTAGCGTTCTTGCATTTTTGGGCAATCCTTCGTATGTCCCTCGTTTCTTCATATAATTCGTAAGTCTTCCTTGCGCACAAATAGACGCAAGACTTCATTCTTTAAAAGGAGCACAATACAAAAATTGACACTAGAATGCGAAAAAAAAATCCCGATGTGGCAGGCCGGGGGAGCGTAAAACACGACGTACGCACCTACCCTGTTCAGCTATGTATTGCATCCGTCTTCACAATGAGACTAGTTGTGCTCTTGAGCTAGCAACTTCATGCGTCTTGACTCTAACTATCCTCTATTAACACTTCCTCATTTTAATACGGTTTCTTACTAGACCATCCCGTATTAACAAATGGTTACGCCTCTAAAAGTATTTTTTTAACCATTTTAAAACCTAAGTCGTCGGTTTCTTTAAATATTGATGCCCTTTTTGGCGAGATGCCTACAACATTTTGCATTTTTTTTTTTTAATTTTACATTAGTTTTACTATTTTCTGAAATAGTTTTCTCATCTGTACAGTTGTCCGTTGCCGTTATTGAAATTCTGACAAGTTTTTATTATATCCTATATCCTGTGTCTTGCTTGCTTCTTGTTTTAATATTGTAAGCTGTTGGCTCATAATTATAGACTGCTAAATAAAAGGATTGCCAACGATTTGTACTGTCACTTAGGAATTTGTTTTCGCTTTTACAGTAGATCTGATTTCCGGAGATCTCCAGTGGTCTCCGTCCTTTTCAGCTCGTTTAAATCGTACTTCTGTCACAGTGACATTCCATTTATCCTCGTTGGTCTCTTTTTGATGGCATGTTCTGATACACCGGAGGTTTCCACTAGCGCGACCTCCAATATTAGTTTTCTGCTTCGTTCGTTACTGTTTCTAAAGGAGATCTTTGAGCGACGTACAAATGTTTCTGCATCAGGCCTGTTTACATCTTCAAATTGTGAGCTATGCATTGTTAATCCTGTGAAATTCGATCCAATTAATAGCGAATAAACTCTTTTCAATATATGCCTGTTTCTTCCAATCAAATGTCTGAGACATTCGAAGTTGTATCTATTCCTCAGAATGACGATCAAAAATCGAGTCTTTCGTGGAATACTGGTTATGCGGAGTGCTTTTGTATACAAGAGCGTTGCCATAGGGGTGCGATGCCATTGCTCTGTGGTTATCTCGATGACCGGCAATGTTAACAACGGACTAGAAAAGTGGGGGGGGGGGGGCTCATCAGGCTGATTGGATGTTCGAGCGTGTGCGGATTTATGCCGTTTTCTGCAATTGAACACGTCTGTTTGCTGTATTGCAGAAAGCGAAGGGGAGATGAGCTCGTATTGGTTGAAGAACTTCGTGGGCATCAGGCAGACGGACTTCGAGATGCTTCACATCCCGCATCCCAAGGTCGAATTCTGCATTCACGTCAGTCTCAGGAGTATCCAGGTTAGCATTTTGTCATCCATGTGTGCGGAATAAGTAGTGCTTTGATTGTCTTTTGTAAGACTGGAGCGGTGCTTGGAAGTCTGCTGGCCCCCCTCTCGGCACTCGCCAACAGGGACGACCGACGACGACTGCGTGACCAGTTCGTAGAAGGTGGCAAGAACGGAGCAATCATCGGTTGGATATCACTCTATTTAAGAGAGACCTATCAGGAATCTAGTGCTCACCCTTTTGCGTTTTTCGTTTGCCTTCTTCCACTTTGTAATTTCTGTACCAGGGGCTCTTCTTGGACCGGTTCTGACGTGCCTTGCCTTGCGGAACATGAACAGCATCCAGGTCTACGATAAGTGCCTCCGGCTAAGGTTGGTTGGAGTCTAACTGAAGAATGAGCACGGACTCTGCCCCGTCTACCCTCTCCCATCGTTCCATTCTATTTCATGGCTAGATCGTGCCAAGGAGAATGAAACAACGGGAGGCTGAAGAAGTCCTTCGGCTTTATTTCGCCCGGCACTGTCATTTTGACCATGTACTTATGATAGCTAAGAATTATATATATATATATGTATTTTGTAAATTTTCATATTGATGCTCCCGTTTCTCCCGTTCAGATACGACAAATCACAGCTGTGGCAGGACCGTTCTTGTATTCTCTCTGCAACCCTCGGAGCCCTGACCAATGGAACTGCGGGATTCGTGGTAGGAATCGACATTGCTCAGGCCATGCACTATCTCGCCCACTTCATCTTTGGAAAGTAAATATAGGGTTCACTTCAAGGAACCGTTCGGCTAGTATCTTCTTTTTATCGATTTTTTGCTTTCTCTCTCATATTCCCGTACTGAGATACCTCATCTTTTTCTCACGTTACTTTTTTTTTATTAGACATTTGGTCCCAGAAGTAGCCCATTTCCAATAAGCGATCCTAGTCTTATCAGTTGAATAGCGGACGGACTTAGCTTCTTTGTGCCTTTTCACCTTATTCTGAATTTCTATGATTCCTGAGAACGAGGAGTATTACTTTCTTTGCTTTCTAGCAAAGAGTGTCAGAGTCTAGATGATATGTTAGAAGGGATTTTTTATAGATTACGTTTACAAGTCACGGTTAGCCTGTGTGGTGGTGCTGTATATACTAGTTGGTTACAAGCAAAATAAAATCTATTAAGTTCAACAGTAGTCCAGGCACGAAGATGGTCATCTCGTGGAGAAGCCACGAGATGTTATTCTTTCCTGTGGCTAGGGAAACGAAGCTGCATTAACGTTTTGTACGCTTTGTAACCAGTCCGCATCGTTTAGAACTTTATGATTATGAAAGGGAACTTTAAAGGACTGGACGCACATAAATGTTGCATACAAATATTGCTACAAAGAGAACCCGCAAAGAGAATGTAATTTGACATCAATAGCAGCAAACTGAGCAATCGGAATTGAGAGGTCAGCAAAATAAAATTGACTGAGCTGGAAAAGGAAGATAGTTTCAAGAAAAGCTGAATGACTGGAAGGCACTCCTTGAGAATCTGTTTTCCTATTAAAATAGACGGTGGAAGAACTGAAGCTTCCTTCAATCCAAATAGCGAAGAATGTTGAGAAAGTGAAAGACTGGGAGGAAGAGACTGCCTAGATGATTCTTAAATAAGAGATGAGAAAGATGCCTGGGAGGAGGAGCAGAAGTGAGCGGAGACCGCCGTCCCCGTTTGCACGCCCCAAGCGAATCGCTTCCGCTACCGTCGAACACCTGAATTTCGACGAGGAAAGACAGAAAGAAATCTGTAGGAAACATTTGCAGTCTCTACGTGTCGAATCCCCCGCCACAGATTTCATTTCCGTCGGTCATTCCCTCCCAATTTGACCCTGTACACATGTATAAGCTTGCTGTGTTCTGACCACTCCTTGGCCCTGAAGGTCTCGCTGGTGCTATTGCGGATGGCGACTCTGAGATAGGGGAAGAAGCAAACTCGGGAGCACGCGGCCTCGGGAGCAGTCTGGGGAAGAGGCTCGGCAGCCGCGGCTGAGGCGTGGCCCGAGACGAAGCCGCTTAGGTCGAAGTGAACGCGCACCACTTGGTTCTGCGCCTGCGAGGGTATTTGGATGCACTGTTTGTTTCGGTTGAAAGTATCACGAAGAATTGGCAGCTCCTTTTTTCGAGAGAGAGAGTGAGAGAAAGAGCGTATGCACGATGTGTTGCTGCCATTGAACTTTTCAAATAGGCTTTTTTCCCGCAAAAATAATTTTCTCTTAAGGGGATATGCCTTCGTGTTATTTTTTGGCATTTGTAGCTTTTTGGCAATTTGCCAAGTGCTCCAAACAGAGCTGGGCGAAAAAGAATAGGCTAATCACCGTTCCGTGATGTTATTGTTGTTGTTTGCCGTGCTTTCTTATAAAGTTTTACTAGTTTGTTGTATGCAAAAAATTTCGTAACATAACTTTAGAATGCTGTATGCGTCATGCTAGCCAAAATTTAATATTATTCCGACACAATTTCTTTCTGATCACTGCGAAAGTCTGGCACTTTATTTCATTCATATGACGTTTTTGGGTAAACTGTGTATAGTTAAGCCTCTTAACAAGCACACCGAAATGTTAATAAATGTTAATTTAGTGTTGACTTGAATTTTGTTGTTGTTGTTGCAGGCCAGCCCAAGCTTGTCCTCGCAAGATCTTCTCAGCGACGGCGACGACTTCATTCCTCATCCTCCATCCCCGTCCATCCCCGTTCTCCAGAAGAAACAATCGGTTAGTAAATCGCTCGCTTTTTCTGTGTTACCTGTGCGATGGAACGACTTTTGAAGTTGCTTGGCAGTTTTGACAACTTTTGTATCACTTTGACCCCGCGTACATCAGTTGACCAATTTGAACGGTATAATATAGTTTGAATGTAAAATTACATGAAAAGTAATATGCTGTGCTGAGTAATTTTGAAGACTTTTAGAGTAATAAGACCCATCGGACGTTAATTGACCCATTTGACCGGTATGCTGTAGTTTTTATGCAAATTGAAATGAAAGGAAGCATGCTGGGCAAGTTTAGAGACATTTGGAGCACTTTGACCCAGCAGACCCCCGTTGACTCATTTGACCGGTATACTGTAGTATGTGTGTACTCCTTGGTACTCCTTGCTCAAACTCCTTCCTTCAATTAAGCGGGCCTCTCAAGCTCCTTGTTGTTGTTGCAGGTGAGCTCGCACGTGAAGCCTCCCTCTGCTCTACCGTCAATCGCTGCGCTGTCTTCTTCCTCCGCACCACTCCAACGCCCTCCTCCGCACGAGATGAACAGCGACAGCGGTCAGTAATTCGCGCGCGCATTCATATTGTGCAAGTTGTTGCGATGGAACGTGTTTTTGAGGTAGGAGTAGGTGACCTGGGGCTCGTTAGGAATGGCTGTGAAGGATGTATGAGACAGTCTGAGAGAAGCAAGGGATTGCTTCGCGTTATTGCGAATTTGAATAAGAATGCTCGCGTTTCTTCCACCAAGATTAGGAACCTTGAGTCAACTGTGGAGGCGCTTAGAATTAGTCTGAACGAGAAGGACCAGCTTCAACAGTCACCGGGCCCTTCTGCTTCAACAGGTATGCATCTCTCTCTATCCTCGCTCCCTCTCTCTTTCTCTCTCTCTCTCTCTCTCTCTCTCTCTCTTCTCTCTCTCTCTCTCTCTCTCTCTCTCTCTCTCTCTCTTTTCTCTCTCTCTCTTTCTCTCTCTCTCCAGGATGTCTTCGACCCCTGTGGCGCCTGGACGGATGCCCTCGCTGCTGCCCTCGCTCAGCCTTTCCCCTTTCCCTCTTCTCGCCTCAGGAAAGTGGCTTGTAAGTCCGCCGAGTAGCTCTTTCGAGAGCGAAAGGAGGCATGGCAAGATTTCCTTTATTTATTTTATGCTTGTGTAATTTATTTTACTTTGCTCTTTTATTTTGATTTTTAATCGGTATAAAGAAATTTCGTTTGTTTCTTCGACTTGTGAGAAGTACTTGCTTGAAATAGAGCATACTCTCACATTTCGAAGAAATTTATCTTAATCATTGATTAATGAATAAAGCTATTTTATGCTGTAAAATTGCCGTTCAAGTGGCTGAAATATGCCCTTGAGTTAACCGGCATTGTGAAGGAGAGTTGTACTTTGTTTTCTAGAACTTGGCAAAATGCCAAGTGAGAGCTTCGCAAACTGCCAAGTTCGGCCGGGCAAACCCTTGCTCGGCTGAGCTTGGCAATGGGCCAGCCCGGCTTCCTGCTAGGGGAAGGGATTTGCTATTATGTGTGGCAACACATCGTGCGTATGGAGAACCTTGATGGCAAGAGGCTTGACGATTCCCTGACGACAGCGTAGTTCTGGCACCACCACGGTTGTCATCTACAATGAGTGAAGAACTTCAGCATCTTCCCTCTCATTCACAACATTCTTCTGCCCTCTTATGTTTATGGTCGCAGGACCATGAGATTGACTAGCTGACATCATTGGAGTCATGGAAGACGCCCTTGACCCCCACGTAGATCGCAGCGGTTGACACGAAGGTCTCCTCGATGCCCACCACCACATCTTCGATGGCAGACGACGGATCCGATACATCGCCCGCACGACGGGTTCGCATCACCAGCTCCTACAAGGAATTCGTCTTTGCAGCTCATATGAACAATGCTCATCCAGGCCTTAAAAATATTTTGATACCGATCTTCGCAATAGTTCTAGACGCCAACTCTGACCTGCTTGGTGACCAATTCACGGTCCCTTGGAGAAGTGACATTCCGAAAGATGACATGGTAGTGGATGCGAAGAGCGAACCACGTGAAGGGGGAGAGGCCGTCGAAGGAGAAAAGCTGAGAATAGAGTCACCATTCCACGACATTGCCACCTCGCCATGGAAACATGGGCTGCCAATCATTTCTTCCCCTTCTTTCTCCCGTCACGGAATGGATTCCCGTGTTAACTTCCTGGGTCTGCTATTCGCTTAGTATTGACATTTTAAGCAGAGATGGCCGTCGAGCAATCAGATGAAATTCCCTGATTGGTGACGAGAAGAGAGCTAGAGAAGAGAAGAAGACAGAGAAAGAGAGAGAAAGAGAGAGAGGGATGGAGGGAGGGAGGGAGAGAGAGATCTAAATAAAACATTGAAACAATGAAAACGTCCGGCGCCGTGCTGTTTAGCAAAAAGGTTGAGGGAGTAGAGTGAGGCGGAGTCAGAGAGAGAGGGAGAGAGAGATAGAGAGAGGGCGAGTGAGAGAAAGAGTGAGAGAGAGACTTACAGTCCCGCCCAGGATCTTGGTACCAAGGACGCGTCGGACGAGTCGGACGCGTCCAAATGCATCCTCGTTCATAACTATTGCTCTAGGAAAAACTAAAATATTTTAAGTGGTACATTAGGTTGCTTATAGAGAGCGGGAGCTACTATTAAAAAATCGATAATTTCTAATCATTTGATAAGGAGTTATCAGTTTTTGCTAATAAAAAATTTCATTTCAAATGTTTTTAAACGAAATTTCTCCTGTACCATTATTTTGTCTCTACACACATCCCCAAATAATAAAATTAAAGATTGTATCATTGATAACGGAATTGGATAAATGAGAACTTATCACGCATGTTCATATGATGTAAAGATTCGCCTTACGATTCTGAATCTAATTCTGTAATCAGTTTTCAACAGAATGTGCCAGTTAACACTGTGTTTTTTATTGTGTGTACTTTGCAAGACTTTCTTCAGAAAGAACAGGGCAGGGAGGCCTCGCAGGCCGAGGGGGCGGGGCCTATCCCTTTTTTTCTCTGCCTGTGCTATTTCGCTACCTCAAACTTGGGTAATTAAACCGAAGACGAAAAGTGAGCGCGCTACATTTCTGAGTATCAATGCTAGCGCAGCAACCTAGATTTGGAAGCATCATACCGGGCCAAAATTTTGACAAAGACCAAGACAATGGGGAATCCTGAAGAAAGGCTTGCAAAGTACACACAATCAAAAATGTTGTTAACCGGCACTTTCTGTCGAAAACTGATTACATAATTAAATTCAGAATCGTAAGGCGAATCTTTACATCATATGAACATGCGTGATAAGGTCTCATTTATCGATTTCCGTTATCAATGATACAATCTTTAATTTTATTATTTGGGGATGTGTGTAGAGACAAAATAATGGTACAGGAGAAATTTCGTTTAAAAACATTTGAAATGAAATTTTTTATTAGCAAAAACTGATAACTTCTTATCAAATGATAAAAAGTTATCGATTTTTTAATAGTAGTACCCGCTCTCTATAAGCAGCCTAATGTACCATTTAAAATATTTTAGTTTTTCCTAGAGCAATAGTTATGAACGAGGATGCATTTGGACGCGTCCGACTCGTCCGACGCGTCCTTGATACCAAGATCTTGGGCGGGACTGTATGGAGAAATAGAGAGTGCGAAAGAGTGATAAATAAGGATAGAGAGGCAGAAAGAAACTGAAAGAGAGCGGAATTTCCGAGAGGTTGCAAGTGAATTGTAAATGGCGTGAACTTTGGCGTAATAAATGCGCAATAGTATGCTGTAACTCACAAAAAGAAAGTAGTCACGTATCAGAAATTTAAAATCGCCAATGCATCAACACTTGTGACTGAAGAAATACGAAGTACAGGGGAAGTTCGTAGAACGGCAAAAACAAAGACGCAAAGAGAACAACTTCCGGGTCACTTCTGGAACGACTCATACACCACTTAAGCTCCTAGGGAATCGCAGCAACGAGCAATGATTATAAGTATTAAAAGAGAACGAGAAAAAGAAAAAAGAGAGATAAAGGAGGTGAGAACAAGAGAGAGAGAGAGAGAGAGGAGAGAGAGAGAGATAAAGGGATTAAATGTATGTGATTGTATACAAAGTTATCTGCAGTAAATGAATTTAAGAATGTATAAGAAGAGGGTGAGAAAGTGACCTCGTTAGGACGGCTGCCGGCCAGTTCCGTTCTGCGGAAGATTTCTCGCTTGTCCAGGTCGAAGATGTGTACGGACATTCCGAACGAGGCCACATTCTCGCCTTCAAAAACGTGTACTTTATTTTCGTTAAAAAAAACTTAACGGTGAATGAGTTTCGACTTGCCATGAATCATGCGAATGACTACGGAAGAGTCGGTGACAGAAACCGGCTCGAACTTAGGGACGGTGGACTCGGCGAAGGCGAGGAG